>JAKCPI010015876.1:0-14942 GCA_023213315.1 Euborellia annulipes | reverse complement strand
TACATTGTACTCGCACTGGGCGAATGTATTTGTATATTACATTCAAAGGTTTCGAGCAAGTGCTCTTTTCCTTTTCTTTAACTTTATTACGTTACTGATTTATTCGGACAAATTCAAATTTTTTAGGAAAAATTTTCAAAAAAACCTAAGATATTTTTAAATAATAAAAAGAGAAAGGAAAAGATTAACAAAAAACAAACAAAATTTTTCTAGTTTCTAACTAGATGTTATTTTCCATGAGTGGGTTGATGTGCAGTGCTATTTTTTGCTGATGTCTGCTGTTGATTTTCGTTAGATGGTCTTCTAATTCTTCCACTTCTAAGGCAACAGATATTATGGCGTTTGAAATGCCGGGTGGTGGATTGGCAATTTGCCGGAGAGTAGTAGTCTGGACTCTTTTCAGCAGTTTAATGCTTGAGGTGGAGGCTGAGTTGAACCAGATTGGGGCTCCATAGCTGATGCGGGGTCTGACTATTGATTTGTAGAGAAGTATCTTATGATCTATTGGAAGACAGCTGCTTCTATTTAATAGAGGCCAGAGTACTTTTTTTGCTGTTCCTCCATTTGTTGCGGCTGTTTTGCAATGGGCATACCAATTGTGTCTTCTATCAAATCTTAGCCCTAGATACCGGACTGTTGGACTCCATTTGAGGTGGCATTCTCCGATTTTGACTGTGGTATGCAGATATTTTCTTTTTTAGTGAACAAGATGGCTTCTGACTTGGTGGGGTTTATCGTCTGTTTCCAATAAGTGAGGTTCTTGATGATGGCTTTGGCATAGTTTTCAATTCGGTTGACCAGGCATTTGAAATTTTTATTGCTATAATAGATGGCTATATCGTCTGCATAAGTGGCGATTTGTACATATGGATCAGTGGGGATGTCTGATGTATAAAGGATGTATAATGTTGGGGAGAGAAGTGATCCTTGAGGCACACCTGAGTAAATTGGTCTTGACTGTGACTTGTGGTTTTTTATTTTTACATAAAATTGTCTGTCTTGGAGCCAACTCATTAGGGTTTCAATTAGTGATCTTGAGATGCCGGATTTTAAAAGTTTAAAGATTAGCCCTTGATGCCAAACTTGGTCAAAAGCCTGTTTGACATCTAGGAGAATCATCCCTGTTGCCTTTTTAAATTTTAGCTTTTGCTCTATATATCTATTGACTCAGGTAATTTGGTCTATTGTGGAGTGATATTTCCTAAATCCAAATTGAAAGTTGGGAATGATGTCTAGTCTGTCTATTTCTTTGTGGAGCCAGTCTAATAAACACCGTTCAGCTATTTTGCCAAGTATTGATAGTAGACAAATTGGGCGGTAGTTTTTAGGGTCATGTGGGCTTTTTCCGGCTTTGGGCACAGGGATGATTTCTCCTATCTTCCATATTTTGGGGAAATAGTTTTGATTTATTATGGCCTGTATAATGCTAGTGAGGCAAATGATGGCTTTTCCGGGTAGAGCTTTAATGAAAGGGGGTAAAATTCCGTCTGGACCAGGGGCTTTTTTATTTTTGAGATTTTTTATTGCTTCTTTAATCTGCTTGGGTTTTATCTTTCCTGGGGGTGGCTCAGGATCTCTCTCCTCTAAGATTTTTTTACTTTCTTTTAGAACTTTTGAAGACGTTAACTTTGACGAGCAGGTGTTGACGAATTGTGTTTTATAAGAATCGGCTAGTATGTTGACTTGATCTTGGCTTGCATATATTCTGCCTTGGAGACTATCCAGCGGACCAATTTCAGTTTTTTGACCCCGTAACCGCCTGGCCATATTCCAGAGGGAACCTGAGCCTGGATCTAGATTTTTCAGTCTGGTGAGCCAGAGTTCTTTCCTCCAAAGGGCTACCTTTTGGCGGACTATTGATGTTAATCTGTTTAGTGTGGGACGGACATTATTTTGGCGATATTTGTTCCAGGTCTTTTTAATTCTATTTTTTATTTTAATTAAATTTTGAATTTCTGTCGGTAGTGGTTGGTTCGGTGGTGAAGGAATCTTTTTAGGTATACTGATATTTACGGCATCTTGTATGGTTGTTGTTAGATGTTCAACGGCGATATCTATTTCTTGATTTGTTGAGATGTTAGGTAGTATTAAGTTTTCGTTTATGTATGCTTTGTAGGAGGTCCAGTTTGCTTTATTAAGATCGAAAATTTTTTTATAGCTATAGTATATTGAATGTTTTAATTTCAGGACTACAGGATTATGGTCTGAGCTTAATTCATGCCAACTGACTGGATCTGCATTATGAGTGTTGATTCCTTTGATTAGAGCTAGGTCTAGAGTGCTAGGGTTTGCTCTGCCGTTGGGAGGATAGCGAGTCGGTTCGTTGGGATAGTAGATTTTTATGTTTTCTCGTAGACATAAGGATCGAAGAACACGGCCGTTGTTGTTTATACTGAAGCATCCCCAATCGGTGTGCTTGCTATTGAGGTCCCCCATGATGATAATTTTAGAGCTTGTATCTAAAAGAGATTTTAGCGAATTTCGGTTTAGTGGATTTTGCCTAGCTGGAGAGTTGTATACGCTTGCCAGAGTAATTCGCCCTGTTGGGGAGGAAATGCTGGCTGCTACTGCTTCTAAATGGTGGAGAGTCGGTAAGTTTATTTGTGTGGGATTTAATTCTTCTTTTATAGCTAGAAGTACGCCGCGTCCGCTGTCTGATCTGAATATCTTGTATCCTGGTAAGTATATAGACATGTTTGAGTTGAGAAGTGTTTCTGATATTGCACATACATGAGCATTTCTTAGTCTGAGAAAGTTAATGAGTTCCGCTATTTTACGTTGAATACCATTGGCATTCCAGTATGCTAAATTTAGTTTTAGTTTGTGGGCCATTTTGTCATTATGCGTTCCCCTTCCTCCAGGAGAATGGATTTTCGTTCTTGTGTGCTTTTAGCTTCAACCAGTTGAAAGACTATTGAGAGTAGTTCAATGAACATTTGCTTGAACATGGTGTTAAAATTCGGAGTGTCATTTCCGGTGTTTTTATTTCGTGAATTCTGAGTGGGCCAAGATGGGGTACATTGAGAAGTCTTGATTTGAGAAGAGGTGGGACTTTCGTTTATATTATTTTGTATATTTATAGAATGTTTATTTTCGGGTAGTATCGGAAAACTTTCAGTATTCATTGATGGGATTTGAGTGAGTTGTTTATTTTGTTTTAGAGGGCTTTTTTCTGATACTTTTTTTAGATAATTTATTTTAGCGATGCATTCAGGCGAGCTGGCTTGATGTGCATCGCCGCAATTTGCACATTTAAAGACGGTAACATTACAGGTTTCGCTTAAATGCGGCCCTGAGCACCTCCTGCACTTGAGTATTAGCTCGCAGTTTATACTTAAATGGCCCAGAGCCTGACATTTGAAACACTGCAATATTTTGCCCTGATTGTTGTATTTCTCCCAAGTAATTTTTGTGAAGAGAAGCTGTTTGATTTGAAAGATGGGTTTCAGGTCCATGTTTGGGGGGTATTTTACTATATAAATGGGAATCTTTATTGATGTGCCTTTCTTATTTAGCTGAACTACCTCTACGGGCTTAAAGCCACGTAGTGCTAGCTCTTCGCCCACTTCATTTGCGGAAACGGAGCTATGGAGGCCCTTGAGGACTATCTTTTTAGGAATGTCTTCCCTAAGCCCGTATGTATAATATTGTAATTTTTTACTTTTTAGAAAGGTTAAGATTTTTTTATGATCATCGTTGTTTTGGGCCCTTAGATAAGTTTTTTCAGAATATTTATTTTGAGAACATTTTATTTCTATCTGATCATTTGTTATGCTTCTTATTTTTTTAAAAAAATTTGTGGCACTTTCCTTTAGGTCTATAATGACAATTGGCGGAGGTTTTGTTATTTTGTTTTGCCCCTGTTGGGAGTGAGTTTTTATCAAATCATTTGAGGTATCGAAGGCCATAGAGCTATCGATGCTCGAATCTTTTTGACATGAAATAAAGGAAATGTTTGAATCCAGTGGCACTTGTTTGTCTTTGCGTCGGCGCTTACCTTCTGATCTCTGCGGAGAGCTGGAGGCAATTGGCTCTGGAGTTTTTCCCTTTTGGAGATGCGCTAGCATCTTTTGGTCTTTTTGTAGTGGGGGGCCTGGTTGGCCGGGTTTGCGTCCGGCTCCCACCGGGCATCGCTTTTATTCTTAAAAATTGTTCCAAACGGTTGACGGGGAAATAAAATAATACTTAAAATATAAAACGAGCGTAAAATCTACTAAAAACACTAAATTTTCTTTAAAATTGAGGGAGCTGATAAATTTTTATGTTTATCAACAAATCACGGCAACTTGAGTCCTTAAGAAAAAAAAAAAAAAAAAAAAAAAAAAATAAAATAAAATAAAAAATTTATTTATATAATAATTTTTATTATTTTTCATTTGCGAGATTTAATCAATTTTAAGCGGCTTTAATTTTTTATAAAGCATAACAAAAATCAATTCTTTTCAATGGGAAAATTCTGAATTTTCTCCGAACTTTTTGCGTTTTATTTAATTTTTTTTTTTTTTAAGCTAGAGAAAATTATTATATTTTACTTTCTCTTACCCTATATATGAAATATATAGAGAGAAAAAGTATTTTGTATTATAGAGCTTAAATATCTAGTCATGGCTTGGGTCCAAAGGGGGGGGGGTTTGAACCCCCAAAACCCCCCCCCCGTGGCTACGCCTATGATGTGTCCACATATATTTAAGTTCCGACAATAGGCCTAAATTAGAATTAAAAATATATTTATAAATAGAAAAATATTTATATTTTGTTACCATGGCAAGCATTTCGGGAAAGTAAAAAATGGCTATCTGTTTCTAATGTATTTTTTTTTAAAGAGATGATTTTTATTTACTTTGTTTTTAAATAAAAATGACTTATTTAAATTGTCCATTTAAAATTATATTCTAATAATTTATATTCTTTCTAATTTGGATCGTTGCCAATCTATTAGTAGAGAATCCCGTCCCCACCCTCAACCCACCCCCCACCCCATGCCTCCCCCCACTCTCGGGGGCTCAGAGGTGCTTGGCCAATCAGCTGATAGAAGGTTTAAGACTATGAGCTGGGTCCCGAGTCTAAATGCATTTCAATGTAAAATCTACCTATACATTCAAATGGCAAAGTCAGAGGCTTCAGTTGAGTGGGGACAGTGATAGGTGAAGCACCTTCCGCGTTA
This sequence comes from Euborellia annulipes, assembly GCA_023213315.1. NCBI lineage: Eukaryota > Metazoa > Arthropoda > Insecta > Dermaptera > Anisolabididae > Euborellia > Euborellia annulipes. The sequence continues at coordinate 9,778 of JAKCPI010015876.1, read as the reverse complement.
AAAAAAAATCCCATCCCTCAGTTGGTGAATGGCGTCGCTTGGGGGCAGACGTGTCCAAGTGTGAGCTCCTGCAAAAATTCGTGTTTCTTCTAAACTTTTAGGACTTTTGAGGTAATTTTCATTTCTCTTCGTACATTAATACTTGGTTTATTATTTTAAATATTAGAAATATAAATCCCTCCACAAAAAAATTTTTTTATTATATATAAACGTAATTGTGATTTTATAAAAATGTATTCAAATCAGCCAGTATGGAAAAATAACAAAATATTTAGATTTGGAGGTGGTTCGAAGCTTGTTTCTTGGCGATAAGTGCTTTTATTTTATTAAATTGATAAAATATTTAAAGGCAAATAATAAAAATAATTGATTTGGCTCTCTCTCTCTCTCTCTCTCTCTCTCTCTTGCAAGAGTCTGTATCTCCACAAAAAATATATGGAGGTGGTCCGAATCTTGTTTCTAGGCGATAAGTTTATTTATTTTTTTAATTTAATAAAATATAAATAAACTATTTAAAGACAAATAATAAAATTACTTAGTAGTTAGTCGGTAATTGGTTTGGCTCTCTTTGCTTGACTCCCTTGCAATGGTCCGTATGCAAGTCTGGACAAGTTTGTTGGCTGGGTTAATAGGTAGCATAGATTGGCATATGAATTACACACATTCGTATAGGCTTATTCACCAAAGCATAGGAATATCCTTGCGTTTTATATCTAAATCTTTTTTCATTCAATTGGATGACTTGTTTTTCGCATTTTTCATTTAAACTTAACTAGCTGCTTCACCTGTCCTCGGTGGGCACCTAGTCAGGCTAATTTCGACCTCATGAATAATCTGAATTGAATATTTACTTCCATTTTTGAATAGAGAGAGGATAATCAATTCATTTATTTGCACTGGCGGATGATATCTAATCCAAGGAATTGCAACTCTACCCTAGATTAAATTATTTTTTATAAGATCTAAATAAAATTCAAAATATACAAAATTAGTGAAAACCGACTAGCTGCGTTTCCCGCTTTCGGTGGGCTTCTCTCATTGATATTTAGTTTTTTTTTTCAAAAAGGAACCTTAGATACAATACTTAACAAGGGCCCGCGTGTGGCGGCCCCTTTCTTAATCAGTGCCTCAACATTCTCTTCAGTTTTTACTTTCTCCTATCAACAATTAATCGTTAAAAAGTTCGACTTCGAAATATTGACCTCTATTTCTGTGTTACGTCCTCACAATAAAATTTTTTTGCGTTATTTAAGACTTTATCGAATTAAATATTTTGACTTAATAGTAAATAGAGAGAAGATTTTTAGTCCATAAAAAACAGTGGCGGATTCAGAGAAGTTTCTCGGGGTGTGGGGGGGGGGGGCTATAATCTGGTGTGACTGGTCGCACAGCACACAATTTTTTTTTTGTAATTTAAGGGTGCATTCTATACTTGTTTACCAGTATATATATACAAATCAAATTTTAAAAAAAAATTTTCTCAAATTTCGAGGGAAGGTGTAATTACCCTCTTTAATCTCTCCCCTTGTATCCGCCCTTGTTTAAAAATAAAACAAATGTTATAACTAATCGCCTTTGCTCGCAACCAAAACCAAGGCATGTGTGTTTGGTATAGGAACGCGTTTTTGTTACGTTACATTTTCTCCCAATTCACCCTGCGTAAGCTGCGTTAAAGAACTTCGTCCAGGGTAATTACTTGATTTGTATATTATTTAACAATTATATAGTTTGTTATAATTATTTTCATTTTTTAGATAGGTGGATGAATGCACCCCTCCCCCCCTGGCCGCCCCCTCTCTAATCAGCTTGAGAGCAAAGTTATAGGATGGCAAATAAATTTGTAATTATTTGTCTATACCAAAAAATAATTTATTTAAAAATAAAAATTATATAATTTTTCGTTTTTTTTTTTTTTTGTTGTTGGGGGCGCAAATTATAATCTTGGCCCCCGGGCGTCTTGGTGCGACCCTGGTGTCTGTATGTGAGTGAATAAAATATTTCAAAATCATTTTAAATTAAATTAGGTAGTAACCAGCGACTTTTTTTACTCTTTATTTTTATTTATAAACAAATTCAAATAAATAAAAATAACGCAAGGAATTATTTTCTTTATTAAGAGCATGTTTTAGAATCAACTAGATTGAGTAATTTGAATTTTTTTGAATAATTTTAACATTCGAATACACTCCAGTGAAATTAACACCGAACATTAAGTATCTTGTTTCTCGGGGCACCTATCCAAGGATAAACGCGTCTCAGTCTTGCTTAACTTGAACTTTTTTGGTGATTATTTTTCATTATATCCCCTGATGCTTTTGGTATTAGTTGAAGATAGGGAATATTTTATATTTAATTTATTAAGGGTTGATTATTGCCGGTTAGAGGGTGGAAATATTTAAGAGAGAATTTGTAATATTTTAAACCGTCTTTTGGTATTTTTTTAATCTATAAATAATGTTAGTTAGATAAGAGCAAAAAGTATTTTTTTGTTTTTTATTCAAATGGGAATTGTAATATTTATTTATTTTATTTCCTTTTCAAGAGAGAGTGACTCAGTCGAGTCGAGGCAGGCCTTGCGTTGCCTCTTACTATAGTGCGTGGATTTATTTTAAAGTGAATAATAATTCAAGTCACCCCGATCGTATCAACCGCCCTCTCACCCCTTGGAGCATCTTACTATTTAAGGTAGGCCGAATTAATAAAAAAAAATTATAAAAAATCCGATTTTAAACTTATCTTCGAATTTTTCGAGTATTAAATTAATTAAGTCTTTTATATATGTCATCAGGGGCAGGGGGAGGAAAGGGGGAGGGGAATATATGAGTTTCTATAAAAAATACTTTTTTTATTTTTCTTTGTTAAAATCTTTTTAGCTTATATCTTTGTTAACATTTTTGATTTATGGAGGGGTGGTTTAAGCAGGGCCGGATCTAGGGGGGGGCAGTGGGTGCGTGTGCCCCGGGCGGCAGATATCAGGGGGGGCGGCAATTAAAGAAAGATTTACTAAAAAAAAAAAGGTAAAGTGATATGAATTTTTTGTAGAAAATTTTAAGGAGGGGGCGGCAAATTAAATTTTGTCCCCCCTAAAAATCTCCTTGTTCCGGCCCTGGGTTTAAGGGTCGAAAATATCAATTTTAATAACTAAAATTTAAATTAAATATTTATCAATAATTTAAAATTCCAAGTGCAGGCTTTTGATTGCTTGGTGGCTTTAAGGCTTTAAGACCTGATCATATCCCTACCCTCCCCCCAAAATATAGAAATATTATTTAAATAAAATGAAGAATGATAATCTAGACTTGTCTATATTTTAAGATATTTGTCAGATCCACCTCCCAGTTTTTTACTACTATAATTTAGAATTATCTATATATGTTAATATATATAGAGAAAAAGTATTGGATTCATGTCAAAAATTCGATGTCGAGATTTTGATGGATATATAGGTTTTGAGGTCCCCTGAATCGAAAAAGTGTTTTTTCGTGACATAGTGTGTGTGTCTGTCTGTCTGGCTGCATGTGAACAAAATATCTTAAGAACGAAATTAGGCAACCCTTGGCATGTGACACGAGGCTCTTGAACAAAATCGATCAAAGAGTACTAGTACTTTACTGATGTACTTTTTGAGTTTTTTTTTCGATTTTCTCAAAATTCACTCCAACAATTTTTTTTTTAAATTCATAAATCAATTATTTTTTAGATGCTCTTTTAAATGTATATTCTCATTTTGACGTTGAAATCTTCTGAAGACCACTTTACTCTTGTACTTAATAGAAAAGATAGGAGAAATGGTTGCCATGGTAACAAAATAAAAAAATAATATTTTTTTATGTTTTTTTACATTTTGGAATCTAATATATTGGCGGAAACTAATCATATCTCGACTTAAAAACACTCACACTTTTTACCCATTCACACTCACATTCACACACACATGCGCACAGTCTTTTCCACAACTCAGGCCATATAAGACTTTAAACGATAATCGATATTTTGAGAATATTGGGGTCCAGGCATTCTTATTTAAGCATTTTAGTATCCAAATGGCTTAAATAAAATCATCAGACTGCCTGGGATCCAAACCCTCGACCCTTGGTATATAAGGCAGGCGCGCTACCAACTACGCCAAGCCCGAGGGCGGACTTTTTTCAATTTCTTTTTAAAAGCAATAATTCGCAAAAAAGTCATTAACAATGAAAATCGTCTAATTTAATTTTATTTCTTGTATTATTGACAGAGCATTGTTTGCGGTGCTCGCTGGCATTTATTTTCCCATGTTTATAAATTTAATATCTTGTTTTGAATTTTAATACTAAATATATCCCGACACAAAAAAATCTGGTGTGACAAGCCCAGAATACAACTTTCTCTTACCTTTGGTAACCAAGTTGTGTGCTGTGCGACCAGTCACTCCAGATTTTTTTATTGTAACCATATAAAATGACTGAACTATGTCTTTTGACGTTTTTTAAAAATATAATTAGAATTGATAGCCAATATGCTTTAGAAAAATTTCATTGCTCAGGACATGAAGCGAAACTCTGTTCCGTAGAACAAGACGCGAGACCTCTAGCTCTGTTTCCTCATCAAGGGCGGATACAGGGGGGGTAAAGGGGGTAATTACCCCCTCCGAGATTTGAAAAATACTTTTTTCGAGAAAAAATGTATTTTTAATGTAAAATTTTAAAAAGTAATACTTAAAAATTTAATTTGTATTTATATTCTGGCAAACAAGTACAGAATGCGCTTTTAAATGACCGAAATTAACAAAAAATAGTGTGCTGTGCGACGAGTCACACCAGATTACCCCCCCCCCGAGAAACACTTCTGGATCCGCCCTTGTTCCTCATACTTCTAAAAAATATTTTTTATCACTTGGTCTAATTAAATATTAGATAACGAATTTTTAACCCCTTAATTTAAGACATTTATTTGTTTTTTCCCAGATTTTTTTACATGTAATGTCAATCAAATATTTTTTTCATTTGATATAAATTGAAATTTTCTTTCCAATTTGATAAGAGGAAGAAAGAGAGAGAGAGAGATATTAAAAAAGATGTTTTTTTTTTTGCAGATTTGTGTTCCGCCAGTGCATTTGGGGCTTGGAGCTGAATTCAAGGACTGCAAGGAGCTTCTAGTGACCTTCACTGCCCCGAAGGGTAAGTACAGATTTCATAGTCTCGAAATGCATACACCCTCCACACATACACACAAATGAATATAAATATTATAAAAATCTGCTATGACACGTAGCACATCACACAACTTTCTTTTACCTCCGGTAATTGAAAGTTTTGTTCTGTGTTTGTCACACTCACCTGATTTTTGAGTCGACATACAGTATATCCAAGTCTCGACAATAGGCCTACTTTTCAATTAAAAATTCGCGAATGACTTTCCCAAGACTTTTTTTTTCGTATAGCCAACTCTAAAAAAAGCCCTTGACCCGTGGCTCAGAGAGAAGACACTAGATTCTCGCCCCGGGGTCCCGGGTTCGCCTCCCGTCCCAGGCGAGAAAAATTTATTTCATTTGATTTGACTACAAATCATTTGAAATAAATAGGGATTGAGTCTAAATGGCCTTAGATGCCGAAAAAGACCCTTAAAAAAAACAAAAACATTTTTTGGAATTTTATCTGTGTCATTTGTTCTCTCAAATTCATTTGGTAATATTTACTTTATTTTTATTGACACTTAAAAGTAGGATTTTGTTTTTATTTATTTATTTATTTATTTATTTATTTTTTTCAAAATAAGCCGAAATTGTTTTTTCTTTGTCAAAAACTAATCAGTTTTAGAAAAAATGTCAAAGAAAAACTTTTTAAAATAGAGTAATGAGAAATTAAGTTAATTATAAAACGTTTTCATATATCCTATTGCTTAGTAGTTCTTTATATTCATTGAAATAATAGAAAAGATCTGCTCTTTATTCACTACCTGACTCCCCTTTTATTTAAATAATAAAATGGAATCGTCCACTCTCCCCTCATATTCTAATTATTAATATAATTTAAAAAATCTGGTGTGACTGGCGCACAGCACACAACTTTCTCTTACCTTCGGTAATCGAAAGTTGTGTTCTGTGCTTGTCACACCAGATTTTTTGTGTCGACATATATTTAGTTCCCGACAGTACGTAACATTTGGATTCAGATGTAAAATTTATAAGTATGGGAAAATATTTATATTTTGTTACCATGGCAACCATTTCTCCTATCTTCCCTATGAAATACAAGAGTAAAGTGGTCTTCAAACAATTTTGAGAGCAAAATCAGAATATACATTTGAAAGAGCATCTAAAAATAAATGATTTTTGAATTTTAATCAAAATCGTTAGAGCGAATTTAGAGAAAATCGAAAAAACTGAAAAAGTACATCAGTAAAGTACTAGTACTCTTTGGTCGATTTTAATTAAAAGCTTATTTTCACGCCCTAGGAGGGTGCCTAACTTAAATATAAAATTTCAACCTCCTAGCTCAATTCCTTCATGCTTAAAATTGAACACACACAGACAGACACACAACAGACCATGTCGCGAAAACCACTTTTTTGGATTCAGGGGACCTCAAAACGTGAAGATCCATCAAAATCTCGACATCGAATTTTTGACATGAAACCAATACTTTCTCTCTATATATATATTACATATATACATAGGTAAGAGAAGTAAAAGTTGGGTGGGAGACCTCCCCCCACCTTCCCCTTTTCAATCTTTTCTTTTCTCTCTGCAGTCGATTCCCCCCTCAATTTTTCTGTACTCTCTGCAGTCGATTCCCCCCCCTCCTCACTAATTAACCAATCACGGGGCTGTATTCTTTGGCGCCATGGTACACCTGCTATTAAGTGAAGGCGAGACGCTTGACCAGTCAGTAGAGAGGGGACTCTTGACCTAGCAATGTCTCTGCGCTTGTTTCTCTAAGGAAAGCGACGCGCTCTCATTTGACCGGCAGCCATGGCGCCAGGCAGCAGCTCCCGCCGCTCTCTCTCCTTTCTCATTCGTTTTGCTTAGGTATTTCGATTCAATATTATTTATTATTTATTTATTCACTTTTAACATATAATCTTTATAAATAACATAAAAATTTAACAATTCCTCAATATTTTTGTTAAACCATATATGAGTGCATGCCATCGGTTAATATTATATTCTTTGCTCTCTTACTTATTGGCAATTTCACATGTGCATATTTTATTTTATCCATCTTTTTAAAGTCAGATTCTTTCATAAACCATTTCAAACATGTATGCTTCGAGTTCTTTTCTCTCGTTAGTCCATTTTGTCTTTAATTAATTTCTCTCACCATCGCTAATATAATTCGAAATTACTAACTAAAGAAATGAATATTTTTTAAGATACTGAGATGTATAATTAATTCAAAATGAATATAGTACTTGAAAGTGAAAGGCATTTTTCTTATTCTAAGCCTATAGTCTCGAATATACTTTTTCAATATTCTTATAATTTATAATATGAAGGGTGGATCGTTTTAATTTTAAAATGAAATAAATGCACAATAATTTACAGTGATTTTATTTTAGCCCTTTGAGTATAACGTTTCGGTAGAGATTCTAGCTTCTTAATGTCTTTTAGATGTTAAGAAAGACTTTTACATTAAAATTATCTTCGATTTTATTTTTATTATCCCCCATAAGAATATTAAAATAATATTTAACTGAGAAGAGCGAAAAAGTAAATCAGCAAAGTACTAGTCTTTGGCCGATTTTGCTCAAATGCTTAGTGTTGCTTGTCAAGGGGGTACTGTATAGGCCTTTAGATAGAAATTTAAATCTAATCTGGATAAAAATTTATTTTATTTTTTAATTTTATGTTTAAATTTCTTTTAACTAATCTACTCTAAGCTTATATATAATTGCCTCTGCTCTCTGTCAGTTCGTCAAACCAAACTTTTTTTTATTTAATAGAATTGCTAATATTTCGATTCGATATTCCTATTTTACAAAGAATTAAGTAGGCCTAACTAGTAAACCTCTAAAATTATAATCCTTGTATCTTATTGATGCATTCAAAGAGGAAAAGCATTAATTTTATTTGAAAATTTTCCATTTTCACCTGCAGGTCACAACTTGTTTAATTCCTAGGGTCTTTTGCATTATATGACTTATTATAAAAATGCTCATTCTTTTAATTATTCATTAGCTTAATAATAAATTTATTCATTTATTTATTATTTCCTTATTATCAAAATAAAATTTAATCTTGAACAGGGTTTAGGAAATTATTAGATAGTTTTATCAAGAGTCGCGGGTCCGAGCAAGAGAAAAGCAAAAGAAAGCGAACTCTTAATATAAAAATACTACCATTTAGATGATATTCCAATGGCTCATTGCATTTACATAGACGAGTCGTCCCTAAGACTATATTATCAAGAATTATTTTAAATCCTTAATAAAAGATAGGGACGTGAAAAGATTTTTTTTGAGAAACTTTTCTCTTTCTGGGCGAATATCTCAAAATATTTTTAAGATATCGTAGCCAAATTTTTTTTTATATAAAACTAGAATAAATAAGGATTATTTTGAGCACGAATTCAAAAAGAATTCCAGTCCTAAAAAGAATGACAGAGACTCAAATTTGAGATTTTTCAATTTCGGAAGGTCAAAAGTTAGTCTTTTATTTTTCCTTCAATTTTCAAATTTTTAGAAAAAGCTACAGGTTTCCCTGCTGGTTCGATTTTGATGAAATTTAAAATACAAATAGATACTACCGAAAACCCGATACCTTTGATATAAAATTTCATTTTGGAGCAAAAGTTACTTTTTGAGAGCACATCAAAATTTCAAATTTGTCCTATCTTTAACATGACGAAAAGACAATTCTGACTATTTTGCACCCTGATGACGTCACGTATGAACATATCTATTAGTATTAGTAATTTTCATCCTTAATGGAATTAAATTTTTTAGGATAGATCCTTTCAGATAGAAATAGATTAACGTGATAAGAATAAGTGCTACCAATATAACAAAAATATAAATCCTAAAATTTTATAAAATTTGGTCAAATCCTATGATTATCATTTGGAATGGAAACCAAACGATGTATTTACATCATACCAACATAACAAAAATAAAAACTCTTAAATTTTATAAAATTTGGTCAAATCCTATTTTTATTGTTTCGAATGAATACCGAACGATGTATTTACATTGTTTATCGTTTTAAATGGATAATAAATGATCTATTCATAAAAATACAACAGTTAAATAATATTTAAATGTAATATTTCACAAAAAAAGTGAAATCTCATCCAAAAAGGGGCGCCTCGCATTATTTTTTACTAGAGTCGAGGTGAAATTAATTGAAAATATTTCCTCGCTTTTATATAACTCAGAAAAGCGAGGCGCATTTTTTTGATTTCCCCCCCGACTCTAGTAAAAAAAATAATGCGAGGCGCCCCTTTTTGCATCTCCGATGTTTTTGAATGAGATTTCCTTATCAACATTTCTTTTAATTTAGATAATATATTTCTATTAATTCACATCATATCATCTTAATAATTAAATTCTTTTTTTCTAATTTCAATCAACCAATTGCTCTTATCTAAACAAATGCGATTCAAGTAACTTTTTATTTTTCTAAATTCACTCTAAGCTTAATAACTTTTTTCAGAAGGGAATATTTTTACTATTTTTTTTTTTTAATCTTTCGGCATCTGAGACCATGTAGACTTTAAAGAGTGGTAAAAATATTTCACGATTTACGTAAATCATGTGATCCAGGCACACTATTACTTTCTCTTACCTCTATATATTTTAA
>JAKCPI010015875.1:0-42447 GCA_023213315.1 Euborellia annulipes | reverse complement strand
CATTTTATGAAGAAACATTGAGAATAATTATTTTTTTAATGATATTCCATGTTCAGATATAAATATACCAAGGGAAGATAATACACGTAAAATATCCCACTTTTCGAGATCTCTTCGGCTTTTTATATTGAATCTTTTATGAATTATGTGTGTAACCAAAAAAAAAAAAAAAAAAAATTAGAAATTTAAAAAGGGTTTCCAAACCAGACTTTTGAGTTAAGAGCTTCTCTTTTGATTGAAAAGAAGTTTTAGAAATTTCATTTACTATTAGAGGTCATTTTTTTCCCTCTCTTATTCTCGAGTGTGTGTATTTTTTCTTTTCCCTCAGAAGAAGGAAAAGAGTAAAAAAAGAAAGAGTGGGATGGTGGAAAAAAAAGGGAGAGAGACTTATACGAAGTTTGGCGTGATGGTGTTGGGTACTCACTTGCGCTGATTGGGGTCCTCGTAATCGAGCGTGGCGTTAGCCAGGCGAATCGAGACGGCCGTTGAGCCGACAGCAGATCGGGGTTCCACCTGGAAACTGCCGCTAACGTCAATAAGTCGTAGGGAAAAAGCAACGTTTGCACCAGGTCCGAATCGGTCACGGTCATATCCAAGCCGGGTAACGGCGAACCTGGTGGTGCACTTTCCGCTACCGATGCCTTGTATTCCGCACGATTGAATCGGGGAGCCTCAGTCGTTCACATCTGTCACTGTCACCGTCACCTACACAACAAAAGGCAACAATTATTTCTTTGTTTTTCTCCATCTTCTTTAACACTATCGTAGAAATAACTCCCATTATTCTAAATAAAAGTATATTTAATGTGAATGAAACTCACGCCACAGGAAATCTAGAAATTTTATCTCACTCTTAACTAAATTATAAGGACCATCTCACAACTTCTACAAGGTCAATCAATATTTGCCTTAAAAAAATATGAATATCAAATTTTTAGGCCAATTTAGCTTCAGCCTCTATTTATTTCAATTGATTGTTAGCCAATTCAACTGTAATAAATTTTTGAAACTTATTACTAGAATTAGTGACCAGAGGCCAGACTTTTACTTTTGTGCTATAGGCCACGTGTATTAGGAATGAAGAATATATTTTAATGATTTTCCTTAGGTGACGTTTAGGTTAAAGTATAATATTAAGGTGTCTGACATTCAAACTGATTTCCAAATAATTACTTTCTTCTGACATTGAAGATGATCTATAATCAAGAGCAAAACTTCTGATGAAAAAGATCACAAAAATAATCGGAAAGTTACTTATTAGCTGTGTCTCTCTATAAAAGAAGCTAATACCCGTTTTCATAGTCATTGCTTGAGGAACAAGAAATCCTTATACCTATATAAATGTATAGATATAAGGATTCCTTTTTCCTCAAGGAACGGCTATGAATACGGATATAAAGTCTTAGTCAAGATTCCTGCCTCTCTTGAATTCCGAGATCTCCCGAGTATACAGTAATTTTGCAAGCTGAGATTTGCAAGGTATCAGAAAAGGAAATGAAACACCTTTTTATTTTTTTTTTTTAATTAAATTCGTAGCTCTACGGGAAAAAATAAAAAATAATTCTACATGTACGGTATATCCGATATTATTTGTGGTCAAATTAATATTTAAGAACACAAAAATATAGCTTTAATTAATACTATAATTAATTAGGGAAGCTCTGATTATTGCCAATTAGTCGGATAAGCGGACCTTAAATAATCGAAAAGCGAGCAGATCAAACTAGGAATTTGCCAGTTCGAATTAGTTGATGTTAAAATATCATAGCTTTACTACTTTCTCTTACTTATGTCAATATATAGAAAGTAGAGGAATCAGTTCAAAAATTCGATGGCGTAACTTTGATGGAAAGGAAGTACACGTTTTGAGATCCCTCAGTCTAAAAAAGTGGGTCCGCATTTTCTGTTTCCGTGTTTGTGTGTGTCTATGTTCAAAATAAAGCAGAAAGAAATGTGCTAGGAGATTGAAATTTTATATTTAATTTAGGTACCCCACTGAGGATTGAGGAGCAAAAATAAACTTTTAAAGAGAATACTAATTTACTGATGTACTTTTTCAGAGTTTTTCGATTTTCGCAAAATTTATTCTAACTACTGTACCACGGATATTTTGATTAAAATTCATAAATCAATTATTTTTTTTTTAGATATTATTTAAAATATTGTTCATAAATTCTGGTGTGAAAAACACAGAACAGTTGTGTGCTGTGCGACACCAGATTTTGAAATTTTTTACAGCTTCCAACAAAAAGTTTTTTTCTTTTTATTTCTTTCTTAAAATTATACTTTAGCATTCATTATTTTCAGTTCAATAATTTAAAATGTCAAATGGTTTCCAAACTTGGTATGTATTAATATGTTTGTTTCTCAAACAAACAATTCGTCACGATCTGAAAATAAATGTCCAGATAGTTTCTGGACATTAATATGTGTCTGAGTTAACGCTAAGTTAAATTAGAGGCATTCCCATGGAGTTTAATTCGACCGAAATTGTTTACATTATTGAATATATTTTTTTGAATAAATGAAAAGTTTAAAAAAAAAGATTGGAAACCACTATTTTAGTCTAAAAATGTAAAATTATTTCTATTGAAGAGAATAAATACTGTATAGCCTCAAATAAAAATAAGGTTTGGGATTATAATTCAATCCTCTTCATTAAATATGACAATGGTATTTTCATTTAACTTTCATGAGAAAAAAGTTTTATTATTTATTTTTCACTTTTATTATATAGAATTTTAAATTATGAATTTAATATTGAAAGGATTAGAAATCAGCCACTAAAAGAATCGGGTTCAGAGTAATGTTAAAAAAATCTATACATATCATTGCGGAGTGTCCGTCTGTCCCGCTCTTTTTGATTAACATCCCTTTGGAATTTCAATCTTATATTATTGATTCAATAGATAATAATTTTATATACAAATGTAAAATAATAATTATAAAATATATTTATATTGCTTATTTATCATATTTTAATTAAATTTATTTAATGATATACAAATAAAAATGTAAAAATAGGCCTAAAAATAACAAGGAAGGCTAAGAGAACAGCACGGTGCCGAAAGAAGGAGGCCATGTAAGATTATGCTCTCGAAAATTTTGTTACAAACAAGAAGGACACTTTACTCTTGTACTTCATAGAAAAGTTAGAAGATGTGGTTGCCATGATAACAGAATATAATTTTTTTTTTTTTTTTTTTAAACACTTTTTTCTCATTCACACTCACACTCCACAGTCTTTTCGGCAACTCAGACCATATAAGACTTTTACGATATCCGTTATTGATTAATATACATATTGGCATTCCAGGGGGGGATATTGGGGGGGGGAGGGGGGGGGTTGAGAGAGGATTTTGGGGGTCCAGGCATTCAAAAGGTTGGTTGGGGGGGTTATTCTGGGGGGACACTCCGCACAGCCCACTCTTTTTTTACAATTTTTTTAATTAAAAAGGGTAACTTAAAACTTTTTTCCCAAAATATAAACAAAAATAAAAATTTAAATTATATTTTTAAAAAATATTTTAAAAAAAAATTAAATTATTATTAAAAAAATTGTTATAAAAAAAGGTCTGGGGGGGGGGGGCCCTGGCCCGTTATTCCCCCCCCCCCCCCCTTTTAACCCCCCCTGAAGGAATCCTTATTTAAGCTATTTGGTATCCAAATGGCTTAAATAAAATCATCGGACTGCCTGACTGCCTGGGGTCGAACCCGTGACTTTTGGTATACGAGGTTAGCACGCTAACCCCAACACCAATCCCGTGGGCTAGAATATAAATATTTTCCCATGTTTATAAATTTTATATCTTGAATTCTATTATATCGGCAGAAACTAGATAACATGTTAAGATATATCTCGACACAAAAATCTGTTGTAACAAGACATAGAACACAACTTTACCTTACCTTCGGTAATCGAAAGTTGTGTTCTATGCTTGTCACACCAGATTTTTTATATTAAATTTTTTTAATTATTATAAATATTATTATTTTACTTTTGAATGCTTTAAATAAAATAAATACATGTCAGATATTGGGTTTCCGGCAACATAGAACAATTTTAATTTTTCTTCTTCTTCTGTCCTCGCTCTTATTATTCTCGCGGTGCGGGGTCGGCGGAATAGGAACAATTTTAATTAAAATTCATAAATCAATTATTTTTTTTTATGTATTTTAAAATTTTTATTCTCATTTTGCTCTCAAAATTGTTTGAAGACCACTCTCTCTTTGATCTTGTCATTTCCCAACCGTTTAAAGGGGAAGTTAAAAAAAATGACAGAGGAGGCAAATATTTTTATAAAAGCTTTTTTATTTGTAATCGAAGTTTAGAAAATGTCAAAACTTCTGAAACCTCTATAGATTGCTAAAAAAAACAAGAGGGCTTGATACCTAAATACACGTTGATTTTTTTTTTTCTTTGACATTATGTCATATCTTTATGTGTGTAGGTGACAGGAACATTGGGCGAGTATTTTGGCCGTTGTCATTGCCATCCAAAATACACCATCACAAACAAGACCACAATGCTTTTTTTCCCCTATATTCTTAATCAATTATAACCAGGATCAGAAAAAAAAGAGATCAATAAATCTTTCTTCTTAACACTCTGTCATATTTTATATCAATACAGAAAATATCAAACTCCCTATCCTCCTGGGAGATGTCATTTAGGGATGAGAAGTAAGACATTTGTTGGATCAAACTCTAGATTAAGATACATTTTTTTTTTTAAATAAGCATATGTTGAATTCCCCTTTTGTTTTTTAAGGGTTGCTAGCAAGGGGGGCCGGGGGAGAACCAATCCCCCCCCCCGATTATAAAAAAACCTTTTTTTTTTAAAAAAAAAAATTTTTTTTGTAAATTATTTATAAAAAATAATTAATAATAAAATTTTTATTTATATTTTTATAAAGAAAAACAAATACCGATTTCAATTTAAAAAAATCAAAAAAATAAATGAGTGGGGGGACGAGCCACACCCACCAACCCCCCCCAAACACCCCCGTCTCGACCCTCGGTTGGTAGCAATAAACTGTAGAAAGTGTAACTCGGTTTATTCATAAAGTTTGACCTTAAATATGAATTTTATGAAACTTAATGAGAGATTTGGTACTTGAATGAAAAAATAATAGATTTTACATTTATATTTTTATTTAAACTTATGTTTTAATGAGATCCGGACCCACTTCCCTTGTTTTTTTCATTTTAAAGTTCTTAGTTTTTTTTTTTTATTATAAATAAATTCAGAAGATTTAATAGTGTAGTGTGGTTTAAGAGAAAATCGAGAAAAATCTAAAATCGTACTAGAGTAAAATGAGCAATTTTGAAGAGTATGTAAGTTATATTTCAAAGTTCAACTAAAAATCTCAAAAAGATTATTTCCGAATAGTCTTGCGGCTGCCAATATTCTATATATTAATATTTCATTCACATGGATGGGCAAGAGAAAGTAAAAAGAAATATTAAAATTTTATACTTGTCAAAAAATAATTTAATATAAAACAAAATGTCAAAGTTTATAAGAAATAAGTAAAAGACAGAAAAGAAAATGTCAACATTTTGAGAGAACTGAAGACAAATTTATTTCAAATAAAAAAAAAAAAAAATTCTTCTATCTATTGAAGTAAAAAATAATTAACATGCGTTTTTGAAAGGTTTATTCTATTTATGAAAATTCAAATTCAAAAAATAGATTATTAAATAGGAAGGATTAGATAACAGTTATCGTTTCTAAATTAAATTGAAATCTGTGACCAAATGGCTTCCGATGCCCGCAAACTTAAATAGACGATTGTGAATAATATTCGCAAGAAAAATTAAATAATCAGGTGAGATTAAAGCTAACTCAAAAACCACCCCTTAAATAAATAAAAAAGGTAATTTACAATGGAATTTATTTCGAATATATAAATTCCCCATTTCCGATTTTCGTTTATTTGAGATAGTTCTGATAGGGATTTATACTAAAGCAGAGCTTTTGGTCGTCTACGTTAAAAATATTTTCAAGTTGAGAGACCCGCTCTCTAAAGTGGCTTTCCCGAAGATCAAAGGGTAAACTTGCCCAACGTGGGTAGTGAATAGCCATGCCAAGAATTTCCGAGAAAAAAATCTCCTAAATTTAAATCTCTTTTTTTGAGTTGAAATTTAAAAATTTGAATTAAAAAAAATCGCTAGCTCAAAAGAAATTTTAATATTCATTAGAATAAAAGTAAATGCCGCTTTGTGGAAAGAATGTTTTTCACATTTCAATCACTAAGGCTGTTGCAAATATTTTTAAAAAAATGGTGCATATACTAAAAAAAGGCCTAAAACGGACTGAGCTTTTGAAACATTCTATTTTAAATTTACCAATTTATTCTTTGACAGATACGAAAGGCCATATCACCTCCTGAATCCCTTCTATAATGTCATTAATTTATATGAAATAATAATTAAAATTATTTTTGAAGCGGAAAATTCGTTTCAAATGCATGTTAAAAAGTTCCTAATCTACATACTTGAATATTTAGTTGATTGTAATTTAGATAAAATCAATTATGATATTAAATTATTATCAATTAAATTAATTTAATATTATTATTATATCGTTTAAACTCCAGAATAAATACATATAATTTTACCTGTGCTAATAAAATAACAAAGCATATTCCCTGAATCCCCGGGATGTTAATTTTAGAACTCACCAATTGCTGAAAATTAAATAAAACTTTACTTTGAGGGAAAAAAAATAAAAGGAATATGTTAATTTTTTATCATAGCTTTTTCAATTAGGTAAAGACCGCGCTTTCCAATGCCCCCTTTGCCAAAGGATTTGCTGAAAATTTCATTAAATCAATATAATGCTCTTCTATTTAATGAATGTAAACAAACATAATACGGGATCGAACGTTACATCTAACACAATCATGAAATCCTCTTAAATTTATATATATACCATCCGACTAAAATAATCCTATGGAATAAAAGACTATATTAATAGCAAAGTGATAATAAGATTTGGTTAAAAATAATCTTGCAAATGCTTTTCATGAAATTTTATTTTGATTATATAATTATGAATAAGAAAAGAAATGGCCCGTTAACTGAATTATAAAGTAAAAATCTGGGGTAACTGGTCGCACAACACACAACTTTCTCTTACCTTGGGTAATCGAAAGCTGTGTTCTGTGCTTGTCACACCAGATTTTTTGTGTTTTGATGGATCTTCACGTTTTGAATCCAAAAAAGTGGTTTTCGCGACATGGTCTGTCTGTCTCTGTATGTATTCAATTTAAAGCATGAAGGACTTGAGTCTGAAATTTTATATTCAAGTTAGACATCCCCCTGGAGCGTGAAAATAAGGTTTTAAACAAAATTGGCCAAGAAGCATGGGCGTCCGCAGGGAGGGGGGCAACCAGGCACCTGCCCCCCCTGGAAAATTAAAATGATACAAAAAAATGTATAAAAACAAAAAAAAATACAAAAAAACCTTTCTCAGTATACATCAATCTTGCCGCGGTCACAAAGCTTTAAATACTAAGAGATGTATAACATCATTAATATCAAAGTACGTTTTTTTTAACTTATCTGGAAGTGACTTGCCCCCCCTGCAAAAAATCCTGCGGACGCCCATTCCAAGAAGTACTAATATTCTACTTTACTGATGTACTTTTTCAGTTTTTTTGAATTTTCTCAAAATTCGCTATAACGATTTTAATTAAAACTCAAAAATCAATTACTTTTTTAGATGCTCTTTCAAATGGATATTCTCATTTTGCCCTCAAAATTGTTTGAAGCACACTTTATTCTTGTGCTTCATATGAAAGATAGAAGAAATGTTTGCCATGCTAACAAAATATAAATATTTTCCCATGTTTATAAATTTTATTACATCTTGAATTTTAATACATGTAGTATATAGTTGGAAACTAAATATATCAAAACACAAAAAATCTGGAAGCACAGAACACAACTTTCGATTACCCAAGGTAAGAGAAAGTTGTGTGCTGTGCGACCAGTTACACCAGATTTTTACTTTATAATTCAGTTAACGGGCCATTTCTTTTCTTATTCATAATTATATAATCAAAATAAAATTTCATGAAAAGCATTTGCAAGATTATTTTTAACCAAATCTTATTATCACTTTGCTATTAATATAGTCTTTTATTCCATAGGATTATTTTAGTCGGATGGTATAAATTTAAGAGGATTTCATGATTGTGTTAGTTGTAACGTTCGATCCCGTATTATGTTTGTTTACATTCATTAAATAGAAGAGCATTATATTGATTTAATGAAATTTTCAGCAAATCCTTTGGCAAAAGGGGGCATTGGAAAGCCCGGTCTTTACCTAATTGAAAAAGCTATGATAAAAAATTAACATATTCCTTTTATTTTTTTTCCCTCAAAGTAAAGTTTTATTTAATTTTCAGCAATTGGTGAGTTCTAAAATTAACATCCCGGGGATTCAGGGAATATGCTTTGTTATTTTATTAGCACAGGTAAAATTATATGTATTTATTCTGGAGTTTAAACGATATAATAATAATATTAAATTAATTTAATTGATAATAATTTAATATCATAATTGATTTTATCTAAATTACAATCAATTAAATATTCAAGTATGTAGATTAGGAACTTTTTAACATGCATTTGAAACGAATTTTCCGCTTCAAAAAATAATTTTAATTATTATTTCATATAAATTAATGACATTATAGAAGGGATTCAGGAGGTGATATGGCCTTTCGTATCTGTCAAAGAATAAATTGGTAAATTTAAAATAGAATGTTTCAAAAGCTCAGTCCGTTTTAGGCCTTTTTTTAGTATATGCACCATTTTTTTAAAAATATTTGCAACAGTCTTAGTGAGTGAAATGTGAAAAACATTCTTTTCACAAAGCGGCATTTACTTTTATTCTAATGAATATTATAATTTCTTTTTGAGCTAGCGATTTTTTTTAAATTCAAATTTTTAAATTTCAACTCAAAAAAGAGATTTAAATTTAGGAGATTTTTTTCTCGGAAATTCTTGGCATGGCTATTCACTACCCACGTTAGGCAAGTTTACCCTTTGATCTTCGGGAAAGCCACTTTAGAGAGCGGGTCTCTCAACTTGAAAATATTTTTAACGTAGACGACCAAAAGCTCTGCTTAGTATAAATCCCTATCAGAACTATCTCAAATAAACGAAAATCGGAAATGGGGAATTTATATATTCGAAATAAATTCCATTGTAAATTACCTTTTTTATTTATTTAAGGGGTGGTTTTAAGTTAGCTTTAATCACACCTGATTATTTAATTTCCATAAATTAGAATTTAATTATTCTTGCGAATATTATTCACAATCGTCTATTTTAGTTTGCGGGCATCGGAAGCCATTTGGACACAGATTTCAATTTAATTTAGAAACGATAACTGTTATCTAATCCTTCCTATTTAATAATCTTTTTTTTTTTTTTTTTTTTTTTTTTCAAAAAAACATTCACACTTTTTTTTTCTCATTCACACTCACATTCACACAGTCTTTTCGGCAACTTAGGCCATTTAAGACTTTGACGATAACCGTTGTAGAGAATATATCTATTGTGTGGTCAGGCATTTTCTATTTAAGCCATCTGGTATCCAAATGGCTTAAATAAAATCATCGGACTGCCTGGGTCCGAACCCGCGACGTTTGGTATAGGAGGTAGGCCCGCTACCTACTACGCCAAACCCGGGGACCAATCTATTTTTTGAATTTGAATTTTCATAAATAGAATAAACCTTTCAAAAACGCATGTTAATTATTTTTTACTTCAATAGATAGAAGAATTTTTTTTTTTTTTTTTTTATTTGAAATAAATTTGTCTTCAGTTCTCTCAAAATGTTGACATTTTCTTTTCTGCCTTTTACTTATTTCTTATAAACTTTGACATTTTGTTTTATATTAAATTATTTTTTGACAAGTATAAAATTTTAATATTTCTTTTTACTTTCTCTTCCCCATCCATGTGTATGTAATATTAATATATAGAACTAGTCGCAAAGCCCGCCTTCGGCGGGCTTTTCCGCCTAGCCAGGGGGCTGCGCCCCTGGACCCCTTGCTCGCCTTCGGCGAGCAAGGTTATTCCCAATTTGGGATATTTCTTGTTGCAATGCAAGTGTTAAGATGTTAAGGAAGGATCTTATATTCAAGCGAGGCGAGGGTACCGATTGGGAACAGCACAAAAGGGTCTGTTTATGACTGTTTAAAGGGTCAGTCACCTGCGTCCTCTCTTCGTTTTTCAACTGCTGCGTAGCCCCCACCCCCAGCCCATAGTCAGGTAGGAAGCTGGTTCTCAGAGCATAAAGGACGCTCTCTAATTTCCTAGCCAACTTGTTGATTTTGTGTTCCCATATTGAAGAAATTTGATTATAATTAATTTTCCAAAACATTTAAGAGATTCAAATTATTACTACGTTACTCCCAGAGCCATATACTATATGTGTACTTAATTTCAAATGGATTCATTGAAATTTGTGGATTTCTATAGAACATATACATACATATTTACATACATACATACATTTTTCCCATTTCATTTTTATATATATAGATATTGGCAGTCGCAAAACTATTTGGAAATAATCTTTTTGAGATTTTTAGTTGAACTTTGAAATATAACTTACATACTCTTCAAAATTGCTCATTTTACTCTAGTACGATTTTAGATTTTTCGCGATTTTCTCTTAAACCACACTACACTATTAAATCTTCGGAATTTATTTATAATAATTAAAAAAAAAAAAAAACTAAGAACTTTAAAATGAAAAAAACAAGAGAAGTGGGTCCGGATCTCATTAAAACATGAGTTTAAATAAAAATATAAATGTAAAATCTATTATTTTTTCATTCAAGTACCAAATCTCTCATTAAGTTTCATAAAATTCATATTTAAGGTCAAACTTTATGAATAAACCGAGTTACACTTTCTACAGTTTATTGCTAGCAACCCTTAAAAAACAAAGAAATTCAACATGTGCTTATTTAAAAAAAAAATGTATTATAATCTAGAGTTTGATCAACAAATGTCTTACTTCTCATCCCTAAATGACATCTCCCAGGAGGATAGGGAGTTTGATATTTTCTGTATTGATATAAAATATGACAGAGTGTTAAGAAGAAAGATTTATTGATCTCTTTTTTTTCTGATCCTGGTTATAATTGATTAAGAATATAGGGGGAAAAAAGCATTGTGGTCTTGTTTGTGATGGTGTATTTTGGATGGCAATGACAACGGCCAAAATACTCGCCCAATGTTCCTGTCACCTACACACATAAAGATATGACATAATGTCAAGAAAAAAAAAATCAACGTATTTAGGTATCAAGCCCTCTTGTTTTTTTTAGCAATCTATAGAGGTTTCAGAAGTTTTGACATTTTCTAAACTTCGATTACAAATAAAAAAGCTTTTATAAAAATATTTGCCTCCTCTGTCATTTTTTTTAACTTCCCCTTTAAACGGTTGGGAAATGACAAGATCAAGAGTAGAGTGGTCTTCAAACAATTTTGAGAGCAAAATGAGAATAAAAATTTTAAAATACATAAAAAAAAAAATAATTGATTTATGAATTTTAATTAAAATTGTTCTATTCCGCCGACCCCGCACCGCGAGAATAATAAGAGCGAGGACAGAAGAAGAAGAAAAATTAAAATTGTTCTATGTTGCCGGAAACCCAATATCTGACATGTATTTATTTTATTTAAAGCATTCAAAAGTAAAATAATAATATTTATAATAATTAAAAAAATTTAATTTAAAAAATCTGGTGTGACAAGCATAGAACACAACTTTCGATTACCGAAGGTAAGGTAAAGTTGTGTTCTATGCTTGTCACAACAGATTTTTGTGTCGAGATATATCTTATATAGTTTCTGCCGATATAATAGAATTCAAGATATAAAATTTATAAACATGGGAAAATAGTTATATTCTAGCCCACGGGATTGGTGTTGGGGTTAGCGTGCTAACCTCGTATACCAAAAGTCACGGGTTCGACCCCAGGCAGTCAGGCAGTCCGATGATTTTATTTAAGCCATTTGGATACCAAATAGCTTAAATAAGAATGCCTGGACCCCCAAAATCCTCTCTCAACCCCCCCCCCCCTCAATATCCCCCCTGGAATGCCAATATGTATATTAATCAATAACGGATATCGTAAAAGTCTTATATGGTCTGAGTTGCCGAAAAGACTGTGTGAGTGTGAGTGTGAATGAGAAAAAAGTGTTTAAAAAAAAAATTAT
Organism: Euborellia annulipes; assembly: GCA_023213315.1. NCBI lineage: Eukaryota > Metazoa > Arthropoda > Insecta > Dermaptera > Anisolabididae > Euborellia > Euborellia annulipes. The sequence continues at coordinate 30,192 of JAKCPI010015875.1, read as the reverse complement.
ATTCTGTTATCATGGCAACCACATCTTCTAACTTTTCTATGAAGTACAAGAGTAAAGTGTCCTTCTTGTTTGTAACAAAATTTTCGAGAGCATAATCTTACATGGCCTCCTTCTTTCGGCACGGTGCTGTTCTCTTAGCCTTCCTTGTTATTTTTAGGCCTATTTTACATTTTATTTGTATATCATTAAATATATTTAATTAAAATATGATAAATAAGCAATATAAATATATTTTATAATTATTATTTTACATTTGTATATAAAATTACTATTGAATCAATAATATACGATTGAAATTCCAAAGGGATGTTAATCAAAAAGAGCGGGACAGACGGACACTCCGCAATGATATGTATAGATTTTTTTTAACATTACTCTGAACCCGATTCTTTTAGTCGCTGATTTCTAATCCTTTCAATATTAAATTCATAATTTAAAATTCTATATAATAAAAGTGAAAAATAAATAATAAAACTTTTTTCTCATGAAAGTTAAATGAAAATACCATTGTCATATTTAATGAAGAGGATTGAATTATAATCCCAAACCTTATTTTTATTTGAGGCTATACAGTATTTATTCTCTTCAATAGAAATAATTTTACATTTTTAGACTAAAATAGTGGTTTCCAATCTTTTTTTTAAACTTTTCATTTATTCAAAAAATATATTCAATAATGTAAACAATTTCGGTCGAATTAAACTCCATGGGAATGCCTCTAATTTAACTTAGCGTTAACTCAGACACATATTAATGTCCAGAAACTATCTGGACATTTATTTTCAGATCGTGACGAATTGTTTGTTTGAGAAACAAACATATTAATACATACCAAGTTTGGAAACCATTTGACATTTTAAATTATTGAACTGAAAATAATGAATGCTAAAGTATAATTTTAAGAAAGAAATAAAGAAAAAAACTTTTGTTGGAAGCTGTAAAAAATTTCAAAATCTGGTGTCGCACAGCACACAACTGTTCTGTGTTTTTCACACCAGAATTTATGAACAATATTTTAAATAATATCTAAAAAAAAATAATTGATTTATGAATTTTAATCAAAATATCCGTGGTACAGTAGTTAGAATAAATTTTGCGAAAATCGAAAAACTCTGAAAAAGTACATCAGTAAATTAGTATTCTCTTTAGAAATTTATTTTTGCTCCTCAATCCTCAGTGGGGTACCTAATTTAAATATAAAATTTCAATCTCCTAGCACATTTCTTTCTGCTTTATTTTGAACATAGACACACACAAACACAGAAACAGAAAATGCGAACCCACTTTTTTAGACTGAGGGATCTCAAAACGTGTACTTCCTTTCCAACAAAGTTACGCCATCGAATTTTTGAACTGATTCCTCTACTTTCTATATATTGACATAAGTAAGAGAAAGTAGTAAAGCTATGATATTTTAACATCAACTAATTCGAACTGGCAAATTCCTAGTTTGATCTGCTCGCTTTTCGATTATTTAAGGTCCGCTTATCCGACTAATTGGCAATAATCAGAGCTTCCCTAATTAATTATAGTATTAATTAAAGCTATATTTTTGTGTTCTTAAATATTAATTTGACCACAAATAATATCGGATATACCGTACATGTAGAATTATTTTTTATTTTTCCCGTAGAGCTACGAATTTAATTAAAAAAAAAAATAAAAAGTTGTTTCATTTCCTTTTCTGATACCTTGCAAATCTCAGCTTGCAAAATTACTGTATACTCGGGAGATCTCGGAATTCAAGAGAGGCAGGCATCTTGACTAAGACTTTATATCCGTATTCATAGCCGTTCCTTGAGGAAAAAGGAATCCTTATATCTATACATTTATATAGGTATAAGGATTTCTTGTTCCTCATGCAATGACTATGAAAACGGGTATTAGCTTCTTTTATAGAGAGACACAGCTAATAAGTAACTTTCCGATTATTTTTGTGATCTTTTTCATCAGAAGTTTTGCTCTTGATTATAGATCATCTTCAATGTCAGAAGAAAGTAATTATTTGGAAATCAGTTTGAATGTCAGACACCTTAATATTATACTTTAACCTAAACGTCACCTAAGGAAAATCATTAAAATATATTCTTCATTCCTAATACACGTGGCCTATAGCACAAAAGTAAAAGTCTGGCCTCTGGTCACTAATTCTAGTAATAAGTTTCAAAAATTTATTACAGTTGAATTGGCTAACAATCAATTGAAATAAATAGAGGCTGAAGCTAAATTGGCCTAAAAATTTGATATTCATATTTTTTTAAGGCAAATATTGATTGACCTTGTAGAAGTTGTGAGATGGTCCTTATAATTTAGTTAAGAGTGAGATAAAATTTCTAGATTTCCTGTGGCGTGAGTTTCATTCACATTAAATAAACTTTTATTTAGAATAATGAGTTATTTCTACGATAGTGTTAAAGAAGATGGAGAAAAACAAAGAAATAATTGTTGCCTTTTGTTGTGTAGGTGACGGTGACAGTGACAGATGTGAACGACGAGGCTCCCCGATTCAATCGTGCGGAATACAAGGCATCGGTAGCGGAAAGTGCACCACCAGGTTCGCCGTTACCCGGCTTGGATATGACCGTGACCGATTCGGACCTTGGTGCAAACGCTGCTTTTTCCCTACGACTTATTGACGTTAGCGGCAGTTTCCAGGTGGAACCCCGATCTGCTGTCGGCTCAACGGCCGTCTCGATTCGCCTGGCTAACGCCACGCTCGATTACGAGGACCCCAATCAGCGCAAGTGAGTACCCAACACCATCACGCCAAACTTCGTATAAGTCTCTCTCCCTTTTTTTTCCACCATCCCACTCTCTCTTTTTTTCCACCATCCCCTCTCTTTTTTTTACTCTTTTCCTTCTTCTGAGGGGAAAAGAAAAAATACACACACTCGAATAAGAGAGGGAAAAAAATGACCTCTAATAGAAAATGAAATTTCTAAAACTTCTTTTCAATCAAAAGAGAAGCTCTTAACTCAAGTCTGGTTTGGAAACCCTTTTTAAATTTCTAATTTTTTTTTGGTTACACACATAATTCATAAAAGATTCAATATAAAAAGCCAAAGAGATCTCGAAAAGTGGGATATTTTATTATCTTCCCTTGGTATATTTATATCTGAACATGGAATATCATTAAAAAAATAATTATTCTCAATGTTTCTTCATAAAATGGGGCACGATAAGTACAATTGCAGACCTATCTAAATGTTTTTATTTAAAAACCCTTGCAGTCGCTCCTCGACAAAAACCTTAGAAGAAAAAAAAAATATTTCATTTAAGAAATGGAATTTCTTATTCCTTTTTAATCAAAAGAGCCTCTCTAAATTTCTCATTTGTTCATTCCACATCACGAGGTATAATAGCATATTAGATCAGTGTGCTTCAATCCTTCAATCCTTCCAATCTTTTTCAAGTCACTAAGACTAATAGAATGCCTATCATCCCTCTTCAAAATAAAAGTTCCAATCTCAATTTGAACTGAATTCTGATTAATCTTATATGTTAATAGATTCATTTAAGAAAATGAATTAATCTTGGTATATCAAAGAAAAAGAAATGATCTTTAATAGAAAACTATCTTAAGGTTCTTTATCAAAAGAGAAATTCGAGTTCCATAGACTTTTTAAATTTCTAATTTACTCTCAGGTCGCTAAAAGAATATATATATCATTCGTGAGAGATGAAAGAAAAACGTCAAAAAATGTGAAAAATGATTCTTTTAAAGACTCACATACGAGTATACAGGTCCTCTTCATCAAATGGAATTATTTTTTGTAATAACATCCAGGATCGATCCAGGGAGTTTAGGCTTAACTGAGAATTAATTGTCCTTATCAAATAATCTAAAATAAAAAAAAATCATTGTGTGGTTTTATGAAACCACGATGCAAGTGAAACTTTTTTTTCGGATCGTATGCGTTTGACTGAAAATTTTCAGAAAATAATTCAATTAAGGGTATTAAAATCGCGTTTTTAATCTTAACTTAATAATTGGAAAATGGGAAATCAATAGACGCATGTTAAAAACCGAGAACAATATTTATTTAGTAATTGAAGTTTTGAATCATTTTAAATTATTTAAAAAATTATATTTTATTAATTTAAAAATTGAATAATTAAATCTCACAATTATTTTTTTATAATTCGTCATATGTATTATTTTTGTCGTCATGGCTTGTAGCGTCACGGCCTTTGACGTCACGGCTTGTAAGGCGACATGCTAATAGAAGAGCGAAAAAATTTGAGGCCATCAAATGAAATTTTCACTTTAAAAAATGAAAAACTCAAGTTACTCATGTCTTGGATGGGGCACCAAATTTTATTGTTCCATCTCTGGTCGATAAGAATGTTCTTTAATTTCCTGACTTTTGCACTTTTTTTTATTTGAATTTCTTGAGGCGGAATCATAAAAATATAGACTTTTAGTAGCCAAATGTATTTTATTTAAACCGTACCAGGCTGACGTTTCGACTTTTAGATAACACAAAACTCTAACGTTTCGGGTCTTCCTCTAGGCCAGTGGTTCCCAACCTTTTTTGATGCGCGGCCCACTTTTTCCATATAAAAAACACTGAGGCCCAGTGTATATTAGGGTGGCTCAAAAAAACCATCAATTTTTTTTCGAGTCTCGTATGAAAATATTGTATGTTAGTTTATCATGTTTTAAGAGACCTCTCCAAAGATGAGATGATGAAAAAATATTTTTTAAGGGACGCTCAAAATTTTTAAAAATATTCAAATTCGTCAAAAATCGATTGTTTCTTTTTTTTTTATTTTTTTTCTCGTTACGATAGAATTTTATAGAAGAAAAGAAAATATGTTTTTAAAGGTCGCTCAAAATTTTTTTAATTTGTCAGTGCATTGCTTCCGATGATTTCGAGCGACATTTAAATATTTATGTTAAAGATTTAATACACTTTTTTTTTAAATTAATAAGATATTTGAGAAAATATAATCAATCGTACCTGTAACCTTAATTTACAAAATAGCAAGTTATTAAAAATTATGTAGTAATGATATATTTTCAGTTTGATTTTTTGTTCATCTCGTGGTATATTTTTGTTGATTATCTTACTAATTAAAAGAAAAAAATATATTGAATCTTTAATATGAATATTTAAAGGTCGCTCGAAAACATCGAAAGCAATGCACTGACTAATTAAAAAAAAAATTGAGCGACCTTTAAAAGTTAATATTTTAAGTTTAAAATTTGAGAAACATATTTTAATAAAAATTTAAAAAAAAAGAAACAATCGATTTTTGACGAATTTGGATATTTTTAAAAATTTTGAGCGTCCCTTAAAAATTATTTTTTCATCATCTCATCTTTGGATAGGTCTCTTAAAACATGATACACTAACATACAATATTTTCATAAGAGACTCAAAAAAAAAATTAGATGGTTTTTTTGAGCCACCCAAGTGTATATATATAATTTTATATATTCAATAAATATATATAATTTTTATCTTTCTTTAGACGTCCGCGGCCCAGTTAAAATCAGTCCCACAACTGGGCCGCGGCCCACAGGTTGGGAACCGCTGGTCTAGGCCATCTTCGCAGCCGGTTGACAAGAATGAGATATGAAGTTATAGGCGAATTTACGAATGATAGATATTTTCTTGGCCATCTTCATTCATACTTGAGAACTGGCTGTGAAGATGACTAGAAAACGAGTCGAAACGTTAGATTTGTTTTTTTTAATCCCTGGTGTTTTTTTAAAACAAGAAATTTTGCCCTATTTGCCCTCAACTAAACGGGACATTTTTATTTTACTACAAGACATTGATTATTAGGTTACTTAAAAAATTTACTTTTCTTTAAAAATATGCACTCCGCCTAAGTACTTCTTCCACTTCTCTTACCACTCTTGAAACATATTCTGCAAGCTATATCCATCTACCATTTTTTTTTTTTTATTTAAAAAATTTAACGCTCATTTTTTAAGAGGGATTAAATATTTACATTTCACTAGAGAGAGAAAACTTTAATATTGTCCAAATATTTTTGAAACAGTTATAGTATACTCTTTGTTTTTGCTTTTAAGTAAAAAAATATAGTTAGGTTTATTTTTATCAAATGTCCACCTTTTTATTACGAGTTAGATATGTTGAAGTTAAATATGAATTTTTTTTTTTTTTTGAATTTTAAAATCTTTAATAATTTTTTGATCCTATAATGTTTATTATTATTGCTGAAAACGCAGTATATAAATATTCATTTTATTTATGGAATATATAAAATTTACATTCGTATTCGGTAAAGAAATAGACTGATTATAGAACATTTATTTTTCGTGACTGCTAAAGGTGCGTACACATCTGCGCTCTGCTCCGCTCGCGAGCACCATGTTCGTTAGATTAGTACGGGTTTTAAGATGCTCGCGAGCTGCTCAAACCCGTACTAATCTAACGAACATGGTGCTCGCGAGCGAGCAGAGCGCAGATGTGTACGCACCTTTATATTAAATATTTTTTAGAAGGTATTTTAGTAATAAAATTAATTAATTAATTAATTTTTGCTCTTTAATAGTAGAGATAGCCAAATTTTGAAATTTTTGAGGAACTTCTTTAGTTGTCTAATAGGCCCAATTTAAAAAAAAAGAAAATATTTTTCTATTTGCTTAAAAAATGAAGTAGTGGCGCCCATGCAATTACTACATAAAAGTCTTTTAAATTAAATTTAATAAATCTATTATAGCCTATTTGAAAAAACCCGTATCAATCTAGAATAATAAAAAAAAAAAACCTTTCACCCAAAACACATGGCGAGTGTTCATAAATAAATTCTTCAAATATAAGGATACATTATTTAACATGTCTATTTTTATTTGTGAATGTTGTTTACTTTTCATTAAATATCTGATTCATTGTAGCTTTAACTGAATTATTAAATTAATCAAATCTCCCTGGAACAAATGAAATATTCCTTTGGCATTTGATATATGCATATGATTATCAACACTAACCAAAACAACATAATCAATCTATCGATTCAAATTAAAATATTCTTTCTTAAATGAAATTCTAGATAAAAGCCCAAAAAAATGTGATATTGCTTCCATAATAAGGTGGAACATAGTTATGTTCTTTTTCACGAATTTCAAACGTTAGCCTATCTTGTTCTTGAGAAAAAAACAAATACTCTTTTCCAGTGATTTACGGAAAAAAATTTTTCAAGGACCCCTTCTTGATAACCAAAATTGCTTTCTAAATCAATTCACATACCCGAATGCCGTGGTGTGGGCTAGTGGTAAGGGCACACCGAGTACAAATTGGTGGATCCGTGGTTCAACTCCTGGCGGCACACCCTATTTTCTCGGGTATGAATTAATAAATAATTATATAAATTTCCCTCGCGGCTCACATACGCGATGTATATAATAACTTATATCGTTGTTTGAATCTTCTTCGAATTAAAAAAAAATTCTTTAGCTATTCACTTCACAATTTATTTTGTATCAAGAGACGTTTCTCATAACTTTACAATTATGATTGATGAACTTGTTGAAAACTTTGAAAGATCTCTGTTAACTCTACATCATCTATCTATAGAATTTTTTTCCAGGTATTAAAATAAATAATTAGATTTATATGAACTTTTAAGTCGATACTTTTTTCTTATCATAAATTATAATCTATTCATTTTTCTTTTTCAAATTGATTTATGTGTCTTGAGTAACTAAAAATATAAAGTTTAGGTCAAAAAATCAGCGTGATATATCGATGATATCCTGGTTCTGAATAAGATGTTAGAGGAAGGGGATTTTGTCAAATTTTTTTCTTGATATACCTATATTTATTTTATGGGTGATTTATATAACATGTTAATTCCTATTTTCTTCCTTTTTTTTCGCTTGAATAGAAATTTGAAACTTAAAAATTGGTATTGAATAAACCTATTCTGCAATCTCGGACTCTAATACAGTAGAATCATGGTTTTTCGTATCCCGATTATTCTTATTTCCGGGTAATTCATACAAATTTGCTGGTTCCCAGAGAAAATCCCGTACCAACTACACCAAGTCCGAGAGCAAGTTGTTTATTATACAAAGCCTTTGGTCCGCCTTTCGCAGCTAGTAGCTACTAATACATACCCATAAACAAAATATATCTGTAATTTCAACATATTCATCAGCTTTTCAACTTTGTTGATTTCAATTTTAAATTTTTGATTTTGGTTCTTTGTAATTCATTGAACTGTATAGTCTTAATTATCAAAATCAAAAATTGTTTGCCAAAGGCCTTTCATATTCATCAACCCCTGTCGACCTTTGCTAGAGCCCTCTATTAATTTAATTTTAATTTACTCCTCCTGAATATTTATTCCCATCTAACTAATCTAATCCTATTTCCACTAAGGGCCTTTTTCTCACTCCAATTTCCATTAAAGTCGATATCTCTATTATGATATGTCGCCACGCGAAAGGCCTAATAATAGATAAATAGTTTCCTACAGAAGACGGAACAAACAAGTTATGACCACCATTGACCAACAAGGAGAGGACGGGAGTTTCTGGTCATCAATTTCGTCCCAACTTGAGATATACTTAATTTACTAGAACCCCCTAATTTTAAATTATATTGAATAGCTCTTGCGCTACAGTGCAATTCAACTCTAAATTTTTTGACATTTTATTCTTGCTCCACTGACGTTTTTGATTGGGAATAGATCATCAGATCACCAAAATATATATACAAAGTTTTTTCAAATAAACGTTATAAATAAAAAATTACAAAAATAAATTATTATTTAATTCTTTCAAAAATAAAAAAATAAATTTATTGAATTTATTGTGGGGTCATTGGCAGTGGCGTCATTTCAACTTTTTCTTGGGGGGGGGGGGCAAATTTTTTTCTTGGGGGAGGCAAACATTTTTTTTTCTTAAAATTTACTTACAAATGGGTACTCAAATTTGGCCAAAACATATTTAATTTAATTAATTGTTCAATTTTGTACAGTTTGTATACTCGTAGATGTATTTTGGAGTATTTTATTTAGAATAATATAAAATTTTATAAAAATCAGAGCCCTTGGGGGGGGGGGCAAACGCCCCCCCCCCCCAAATGACGCCTATGGTCATTGGTCTCAGAACTGACACTTTGTGATTATTCCAATGAACAAATTTCATGAAAGTGTACTAAGATGGGTTCCCAATTTCTATAAAAAAAATATTTGAAAAATGCTTGTCCTTTTCTAAATTCCATTTGATTTATCCAAAAATAGACTAATTGTAATAATAATGATAGATGTCAAAAGTAGCCAAATGACATTTCCCCAATCATCCTTTATTTTTTATTCACCCCTAAAGTGCAGCCTTTAGTTTATTCATTAGGGGATGGTGACCTTTTGATTCCGAGTCTAATAAAGCACTGCTTTAGAAAGGGAAGGAACTAAGACACAAAAGCCAGGTTGGAGAAGGAATTTGGCCAATGTAATAGAGACATATAACTATAAAGTGGTGAAATTATGGACGACCTGATATGAGACAAACGTAACCACAATTTATTGGTTTTAGGGAAGAAAAGGGTTCCTGTTCGAATTGAGATGTGCCACTTTAGGGTTTAGGATCGTCAATCAAGATCCAATTAGTCCTTATGAGAAATGTTGATTTTTCAACTTTAGAATTATTTATGAATTATGATGATGGAATTTTTTTTTTAGCATTCTATAAATAACAAGAAATTTCAATTATATCTAACTTATCTGCAGAATCAATTTTTTTTTTTTTTTTTTTAATAGAGGAATAAAATGCCTCAATTAAGGATTAAAATACCTTCGTTCCCTAAAAAAAAATTCTCCTCTCGGCTTTTTGGACATTAATAAGAGGGAAGTTTGCTGGGTGAAGCGCCCGCCCCTCCTTTTTTTCCTCTTTGGAATGGAAAAAATTTTTCTTTATTAAAATTATATAATTCATTTTTTTTTTTTATTTAGGTGGAAAAATATTTAATAATCAATAATAATCGGTCTTTTTTATATAGAGAGGATACTATTTTAAATTAAAAAAAAAAAAAAATTGTATAGCCCAGCTATTTATATATTCAATCAAACATCATTCTAAGTATATTTTTTTATTCATTAATTGATATAAAAATATAATATGAAAAAATATTTTTTTTTATTTTATAAAAATATTATTTCTAGTCTGCCCCTCACTCTTTTTCGGAATTAAAAAAAATCAAGCAAAAAATTTCATAATTCAGGGCATCAATACGTAGATCCGATCTTTCTATTTAACTTGGAATTTCATTTACGAGTCTGGATACATTCCTAAGTTACAAAACTTTTCTTGAAGAGACTCCCCTAAAATATAGGTTTTGATTAGCTTTTGTTTGATGAATTTTTTTTTATCCATTTTACATATTAATTATAAAATTAATTCGAGGTAAAGTCGGAGCCACAAGTGCCTGATGAGCTTCAGAGTGGAGCCTTGAGTTTAGTCAACCAATCTAACGGCTAAGGGTTGTTGCCTAAGCTCAAGACTCCACTCAGGCAATTGTGGCGCCGACTGTACCAATTTTTTAAGTGCTTGTCGTCAATATAAAGTACAATTATTATTATTATTATTATTATTATTATTATTATACATTATAGGGCGCTACGACATGATTGGTCATTTCGGGCCTCATTCCAAATCTCTTTTACAAGAATTTTTTACAGTTAATCAAAAAAAAAAAAAAAAGAGGAAAGAATTATATATAATAGAAAAGTCTAATATCCTTTAAGAATTCAAGAATTCGAAAAGATCCTCGTAATTATCGTTTTTGTCAAACAAGATATCTTGAAGATTTCTTGTTTAGATGTTTCTGGCTCTTCTTTCAATCTTATATTTCGGGCATTTCTTCAAAATATGCTGGACACTAATCTGTACGTCACAATTAAAGTACAAGATAAGTGTATAGATTAATTAATAGGGCCAATAACATTCCTTGGAATATTTTAAGGAAAATAAACACTTTTAATTCCCATCTCTGTCAGACTTAATACAATTCTACCCTGCACAAAGGCTCACACCTAATCCCCTCCCTCTTGCCATAAAGCTATTAATCCAGCTCTCTTGAGCGCCGGTAATACATAGGCTGAAAAAATTGACTGCTCTAAAAAAAATTATTAATATAAGTATACTTGAGATTAAACTCTACTTTTCCTTCACATTTATTTACTTTTATAAAATAAATTATAAAATTATAAAATAAAAAATACATTTTTGGGCTTAATTACGAATGACAACAAAATTTTTTTTCACTATTTTCAACCAGTCACCAAAATTTTCTGACTAAATTTCACCTTAGATCCGAAAATATAGACCCTTTTACATACAGATTTTTCTAATTATTACACAATCGTATGATTCATTAACATATTTATTCGCTCTTGGCAAGGGCGGATCCAGAGCTGTTTCTCGGGGGGGGGGGTAATCTGGTGTGACTGGTCGCACAACACACAATTTTTTCTTAATTTCGGTAATTTAAAGGCGCATTCTGTACTTGTTTGCCAGAATATAAATACAAATCAAATTTTTAAGTATTAATTTTTAAAATTTTACATTAAAAATAAATTTTTTTTTCGAAAAAAGTATTTTTTTTTTCAAATCTCGGAGGGGTAATTACCCCCTTTACCCCCCCCCCCCCTTGTATCCTCCCTTGGCTCTTGGGCTCTCTTCATTAAATCAAAAAAAAAAAAGAGAGAAAAAACAATACATCTCTATTTGTTACCTTTTCAATTAATTAACTCTCATTCTAATTAATTTCTTTTAAATTAATGAATGAAAAGACTTTTCTTTCCTCTTCAAGTTCAAGAAGAGGAAGGTAATTGTTCAATTTGAATAAATGAACAAAATGGATAATTCGTTTCTGAAATAAATAGAGTATTTCTCTTTAAAAAATTCGCTCAAATAATTATTCCTTTTCATTAATTTTTCTTTCATTATATAATAGAAACAACTACTCGAAAATAATTTTCAAACTATACACCCTCATATTTAAATAAAACTTTTTCCTTTGAATTAATTGGTTTTATGCACTCAAAAACATTAAAGATTTCTCTCATTATTTTTATTTTTATTGATCAAATAGAATCTTCAAGTAAAATAATTATTTTCTTTAAAGCTTTTAATTTAATATCAGTAAATCATTATATTATTTTAATTTCGAAAAAAAAGTTTCTTTCTTGTCCTTTGAGACTTGGGATAATTTTGATTTCCCTTCCGGAAAAGTTAATCATAAGAAAGTTGACTCTTGTCAAAACTTGACTAAATTGTTTAATCCTAAAGAAAAAATATTATTATAAACTTCTTCTTCTATATTGATTATTAATCTTATATTCACCTTCTGATATTATATTATCAAGAGAAAATTTTTCCTAGAATTTTATTTACTAGATAAATTAACTTAATTAAAGTTTTTATAATCAAATGCAATTTGAATTATTTTAAAAATTATAAATAATTATCTGCGTTATTTTTTAGCTCTCACTGTACGTACGACGTAGTACTAAGAGAGAGAGCTTATGCAGAGATCCCGGTGTCCTTCCGTCTGTCCGTACGCATAAAAATTAAGGCCTCAACTAAAGGTCGTAAGAAAAATAATAATTACATATACCTACCTATTCAGGTAAAACGTAAGAAAAAAATATTCCCCCCTAACGGTCCGATGTTTTACATATTATATATCATTTTACTCAGGAGAAAGTTTAGTTTATGAATATATAAAAACAATTATAGGTGATGTCAGAAAAAAATACTAGTCCACCCTAGAGATTTGGTATAAATGGCTTAAATAAAAATGCTTGGACCCTAAATATACATACTATAAAATACTAGTAACGTTAAAAGTCTTTATATGGGCTGTGCTGCCGAGAAGGCTTTGTGTATGTGTGTGTGTGTGAGTGTGAGTGTGAATGAGAAAAAAGTGTGAGTGTTTTTTTTTTTTTTTTTTAATTAAAAAAAAAGTAATATACGGGTAGAAACTAAATATATGTCGACACAAAAAATCTGGTGCGACCAGTCACACCAAATTTTTAAATTATTATGTTCACACATGCACTCAGAGAGATTAACCGACATAATTCCAAAATAACACTTTTTTGAACTCGGGGAGGTCTAAAATGTTGAGAATCATTAAAAGCGATTAAAAAACGACCTCAGGACCCCGAGGTCGTTTTTTTTTTTAAGATTACGCTTATTACTCTATTCTATCTATATCTATATCTCTATCCTATTGATATATATTCTATATCTCTATACTATTGATATATATTTTGATTGAATATAGTTCAAAAGTGATAAAGTATCTGTATATGAACATAAATTTTTAATTATTTAATTTTTATTTTGATCAAAGGTTTTATTGGTTGATTTGAAAAATTTAATAATTTTTAAATTCTTTTCAATCACATGTTCAAGTAGAACGAAAAGTGTGCCGAAGGACAAAAGAAGTGTAATTTGTTTAAAGAGGCGGCGAGGGCCCCCTTAAATGGGAGAACTCTGGAGTGAGAGGCTTGAACCCCTTCACCCATACGATTCTTCTAATACACTTAAGTCAATTGCATCATTCTTCTTTTCGTAGGATTTTTCATTAAAATAGCCAAAACTAGTCGTAATAGAAAGAGACGAAATTATATTAGTATTCGTATTTAGAGCAATTGTCAGCCTCTTATTAAATTAAGGAGACAAATTGTCCCAGTTAATTTTCTTTCATATAATAAAATATATCGCCTATAATATTTTCACATTCATTATAATTTTATAAACGAAATTTCCATTTGGTCAAAATAGCAATATCATTCAATTCATATGATTGATTAATTTTAGCAAAAGATTAATCTCACATATAGAATACAACCCACAAAATACGCTTGTGAGGTTCACATTTTTTTCATTTCAACATGATAACATTTAATAGCTGAATAGCTTTAACTCCAAGATAAATCAATTTTTATAAAAGATTGAAAAAAATTTGATTATTTTTTTTAAATGAATTTTATATAACTACTGTATTTACTATCTCATAAAAAAACCCCTTTTTTCCTCTATTATAAAAATTTTTATCTATGTAGAAACAAAGAGACAAAAGAGGTCATTTAAAAATTTAATCCTATAAAAACTAAGAGATATTGAATATGATTTGATTTAAAAATTATTTTTTTAATTATGAATGATTCAGAGAGAAAAAAAAGTATTTTACTTATAATCGTACTAAATTGAGAGCGCGAATTATGTATTTGACCATTTTCCCAGTAATATATAGGGTGAGCAGAATTGTAATTAACAATATTGGTATTCTCTCCCACTGTCCCTAAACACTATCTTTATTCACTAAAGTACACTGAGCATTTTAACTCCTTGCTCAAAGAAAGAGTATGAGATTTCTAAAGGTGTTCCTTCAAAGAAGACGATATTTTGTTTAGAAGCTTTTTTGCTCGAATATTCATGAACAAGTGCTTTAAAATTTAATTAATTTTGATTAATGAATTAGATTTTGTATCTATTGTGGTTGTGTTTGAAAAAATAAAGTGGCTTTTTTTTAAATCTGGGGTGTCTGGTCGGACAACACACTACTTTCTTTTACCTTCGGTAATTGAAAGTTATGTTCTATGTTTGTCACACCAGATTTTCATTTTTTATGTTAACAAGCATTATTTAATATTTCACTTGAAATTCATTAAATTTATTGTGAAATAGACTCGAATTCACACTAAAAAGAAATCGCCTCTTTTAATGACAATTTTAAGAAAATCAATAAAACAGGCATTTAAAAGCAATAAAATAATCTCTTTCATAGAAATTTAGGTAAATATTTTGATATTTTACCTGGAATTGACCTTCTGAGATTTTAGGATTTTTTATCAATAAATTGAATGAATTTCAAATGAAATATCAAAAAATGTGGGTTTATGGAAACTATTCAAAAACGAAAAAACTCCCGATACCCAAATTTTATACTTAAGCCAAGTATACATGCCGCACGCGTCTTGAGACTTATCAGTTAAATCGTCCAAAGAATACTAGTACTTTACTAATGTATTTTTTTTTAAAGTTTTTTTAAATTTTTTTTTTTTTTTTTCAAATATTCGAGTTAATAAATATTTACCTAATTTTAATACATAGTCTCAAAGTTATTATGTATGTTAATTTCTAATTTACTTATTAATTAACCAGGAGTGTTTAAATAATTTATAAAGGGCCACCGAATCCTTATATGAGGACATCCAAGTGAATATTTCACTCCCTTCCTTTTACGCGATACAAATTCTAAAATTATCAACCCTCTTTTCATTGCAAAATATAAACCCATTTCACATATTTATTTATTATTGCCTAATAATCTAATTTCGTAAAGGGGAAGAAACTTTCTTGATTAACTTTTTTTTAAGAGCAGCTTCTCTTTTTAAAATGGATTCTCCAATCCATTATTTATGCCTCTCAAAGAAAATCCATTCCTAACTCCATTAATTCGATTTTAAATTATTAATTTTTTTTTTTTTCACAGAATTAGAAAATAAATAAATAATCAAAAATCTTTCTTTTTTTTTCTTCTAATTATTTTAAGAAGTCATTTTATTTTTTGCTTTTTTGTTGTCTTCGAATTTCGGAATCATTGAAATGGATCTTTTAATATTAAACACCGTACCTTTTTAATTTCCTTAAAAAATTGCTCGTTTATTAAACAAATAAAAGAGGCTTTTTTCCATTAATCAATACTAAACCAGCGATTTTTGGACATAATTAATATGGCTAATTGTCATTTTTGTCTCTGAAAATTTTTTTATAAAAATATCTAGGATTTTTTTTAATTACTCCATTTAGGCATTTTGACATAAAATAATCATTAATCTGATGTTAACATTAAAAAGCACCGATCATACTCAACATTAACAATATGAATTTTATTTTTGTTAATTGATCAACTGATCGAGAAGTTGAACCCAATATCTCTAGACTTTGGTTAGTCCCGTGCTTTGCTAATATTGGAATCGTTCTTTTAGTTTTAGTGTAGTTTTAGTTATTTTTGTTTTGTTTGGTATTACTCCAGAAAATAAGATATTGAACTTGCCTCAAAAACTTGAAAATTAAAAAAAAAAATACCAATTTTGATAATACAGTAAATATACTTTTATTTAAAATTATCTGCTAAAAAATTGTTTTAATATTCTCTGAGCATGAATGCTTGTTTTAAGATATCATCGCAAACATATTCTAAAATTGATTTGTAACATCTGCGACTTGGATAGGATACCCTTAAAGAGGGTTTACATGTCTCTGTGTAGGTTTTGGTTAGATCTGAATATGGTAGTTTGCAATTTCAATGCCTATTTTATTACATATAAATATGAACTACAAAAGTGGAAAAATTACAAGAATAAGTTGTTTACTTTAATTTATTAAATCACGACGTTTCGGAGCTGATTCTCACCATTTTTTGGAGCAATGGTTTTGTCATTTTATTGAATAACGCATATAACTATTCAACTTATTATAATTAAATGGGCTATAAATAAAATTTTTCTATAAACAATCTTACAAAAATAATGATAACTAGTCAAGCACATTTTTATTTATAACGTCCTTAATTGAATAGGACATTTTAAAAACTGCATAAGTCTTATTTTGGAAAAAAAAAGGTGACTTAGTTTTTTACATGACCGATTCAATTATAATAATTATTTCCATTGTATGATGACAAAAACACAGTTCAGACAAAAATCCAGAGCAGAAACTAAAATTTAATAAATTACTGAGGCTGCATTGTTTTGCCGGTCGACACAAAATAGTATAGAATCATTCATAAAAAACAGTATTTTAACTATAAAAACCTTTTTTCCTGGTGAAGGTGTCTGCATATTTTTTTTGCCGGCACCCCAGCCTTGTTTTCAACTTCTCGGGCAGCCATATATAAATATAAACTTATTTGTTCCGTTGTATTAAAATTAAACGCCTGCTAGATCGGCAACCGTCCGACCTTTTCCTTGCATCTTTTTCTCGTTCGTTTTCTTCTCCCACCACATTTTATTTTTATTTCTTTGGTTATTTATTATTTCACTTTTACTGTTAGATCGTGACTGAAGTACTTTTTACTCCCTTCAACCCTTCCGCCTTTTGATCTTCCTCCTTATTTGCATTTAAACTGTGAAGGGTTCTTACTTCTCCTTCCAGACGACAGGGCATGAGATGATAAGTCTGTGCATACATTGCGTCTTGAGCTGAGTATGTAACACGAATCTCTCTTTCTCTCTCTTGCTTATTCTTTAGGGATGTTGCCTCTTAAAATATTTTGGTAAAATATAATCATCATATCTTATACAAATATTTCTTTTAAATCTATGATCTCGAAATACATGTACATTTTTCTTTTCTTTTTTATGTTTGTATTGGATTTAATTTAACAAGATATTTTCTACCTTATATTTTTTGGCATGAAATTAAAAACTAAAATTAATTTGCTATTATTCAAGTTTATAGGCCCACAAAATAAAATTCGAATTAAAATTTGTGAGAGAGCTTATTAACCCCTATGTGCTGAGCAACCAACTTCACAAGCTCACTACTAAAGTTTCATTAAATAGAGCAGCGTTTTCCAAATTTGAAGGGAGGCGCGAATATTAGCCATAGTGAGCAATTTTTCAAATGATTGCTAAACTTTTATAAATAAAATAATAAATAAAAAAAAATACTGTATTTTTTTATTAAGTTAGGAAAAGTGGGGTAGGTTTTACGTGAAACATATTTATAATTGGAAATTTTTAATACGTGAGGTTTCACAGATATTTTTTGTTTGCCTTGGTTTGTATTAATAAGTTTTTTAGAAATACAAATTTTTGTGTTGATATAATATTATAAAATGGGGGGGGGGGCGTCATACGATTAAATATTTTTAAGGGAGGCGTGATAACAAAAAGTTTGGAAACCACTGAAATAGAGTCTAATCATTTTCGGAAAGCGTTTTAAGGCAAACATATTTTTAGCTCACCTTATAGCTCTCTTAAAATTTTATCTTTTTTTTACAAGGGAGCGAACAAGCATTACGTAACGCAATTTGGGGGGAGGGGGGTCTCGTAAAACGTTACCATGCGTTACAAAGGGAGAGGGGGGGGGGTTGAACAACGCGTTACATAACTGGTATTTTAGCGGCTTTCCGGTACTTTGCGCAACATAATTGTGACTTTTAGATAAAAATGGCCACTTGAGCGTAACGTAACCTCTAGGGTGAGGGGGCCAGAAAAATGTTACGGTGCGTTACATGGGGGAGGGGGGGGGTCAAAAATCTTACTAAAAATTGCGTTACGTAATACTTGTACGCTCCCCAACTCGTTTTTGTTGCGATGTCCTTAATTATGTTTTTAAATTATGACTAATGTCCAATTAGTCCACTTCAATCAAATTTCTTTATTTAAATTTCTTTAGTTGATTAATTAATTTTTGACTTTTTTTTTTTTTTTTTTTTTAAACATTCACACTTTTTTCTCATTCACACTCACATTCACACACTCATTCACACAGTCTTTTCGGCAACTTAGGCCATTTAAGACTTTAAACGATATCCGTTAATGATTATTATACATATTGGGGTCCAGGCATTCTTATTTAAGTCATTTGGTATCCAAATGCCTTAAATAAAATTATCGGACTGCCTGGGGTCCGAACCCGCGACGTTTGGTATAGAAGGTAGACACGCTACCAACTACTCCAAGCCCCGTGGGCAATTTTTGACTTAAATAAATTGTTTGTAGCTGAATAGGAGGACTGTGTGACCTATGAAAATTAATTATTTCATTTTTTTTTTTTATATTAAAATGTCTTTTATTTTCGTTGAAAATAAACACTAAAAAAATAAATAAATAAAGTGGAAAGCCGTCCCAGTTTATTTTGTTCGCCATAATTTATAAATAAACGAAACTTTGTACTCCTCTTAAAGCATAGTGGGCAATTTTCCCATGTAATGAAATTAATTAGGATCTTCAAATGAACATTCTTCCTGCTTCAAGGAATTTATTTAGGAAGAGGGAGTGAAATTAAGGGCGAATATAAATGGGGGTAAGTGTTAATAAGGCTCATTACCCGCTTGTACTTAAAATATATTTACCCTCTCCGTTCTTATAAGAAATTCTAACAAGAAAGCTTAAAACAAATTTTCTCGATTCATATGAAATTTAGTATGTTTTTTGTATTCAATTTTCAACAATCATTATTAAAATAAGGGTGAGGGGGAAGGGGAAAAGGGGGGAAGGGTGAAAAAAAAAAAAAAAAAAAAATTAAAATTAAAATAATTTAATATTAAACTTTCTTCATCAAGTTTAAACTAGATCTATATCTTTCACTCTCTCAACAATAAATAGGAAAGTTTTCTTTAGTTGAATTTTAAAATGAAAATTCCAACATTAAAATTGGAGACCTGAGGACGTAGAGTTAAGAGAATTTCGTGTACTTTATGAAGCCGAAGGCTCAGTGGTATACGATACCAACTGTGGGGGTGGGTGGCCTCCCTTTAGGGTCTAAATACCGGGTGGCATTGAGCAAATAAGGCCCTCCGGGCCAAAGGGTCAGACTAATGGAGACCTCCTCTCTCCCCCTCTCTACTTCTCGTAACTCCACTACTCTCATTTAAAAATAAATACAGCCAATTTAAATTTAATAATTAATTCGGCGCGTAAATATTAATAAGCAAATGGTGAGTTAATAATAAAAATACAATTACGAATAAAAATTTATCTTACAAGAGAACTCTCTAGATGACTTTTGATCTAATTTTACAAGGTGAATCTCATTATAAATAATTAAAGTGGAGTTTACTTGAATAGGCTCTTGAAATTAGAAAAAAAATCTTAATGTTTATTAAATAAAAGCTAAATAAGTGATTATTATTTTCTTTTTTTTTTTAATTAGATAAAAAAAACGTGTGTTAATGTATTAACACCCCCATCAGGTGGTATAAATCCCCCCCCCCCCCGTCACCCAGAAATTAAAAAAATAAATAAAATTATAGAGAGAAATGTATGTATAATTTTAAAATTTTAAATATCTTTAAGATTATAAAAAATATTTTTTACATTCTTTTATTCGGGAGGAATTAATAGCCCGGGTTGTCCCCCCTCCCCCTCCCTCCTTGAAAGGTTTTTGACTGCGGCCCTGCAGTGACTCCATTTCAGTTTTTGCTTTGGGGGGGGGGGGAAGGAAATTTTTTTTTTACTTTCTATACTACTTAATTCATAGGCGCCTGAGATGGGGGGGGGGGGAGTGCAAGGCCCCTGGCATCCTATAGGAGGGGGCAGCGGTGGGCAATATATCTTCTTTTATTTCATTTATTTTTAAAAATGATACATTTTTACTTTTGAAAAATAAAATCTTTTAAATAAAAAAAAATTAAAAGAGTAAGAAATTCATTTTTTTCCAAAATATTTTATATAGACCCTATTGTATTTCTAGTATCTAAAAACATTTTATATTGAATTAAAAGAAGAAAATTAAAAATATTAATTTTATTAAAATTGTTATTTTATTTTATTTTATTTATTATTTAATTTTATTAATTTATTTAATAATTTTTAAAGTTTTATAGTAGATTTGTTTTTGTTTTATACTGTTTGAACATATTAAATTATTTTAATTTTCTAAAAAAAAATTTTTTGCCCCCCTTCCCCCTGATTCAAATTCGTTCCGGCAGGGGCTGCTCTTCTCAGTGCTTAATTTCATGAGACGCTTCTCCGATATCAAAAAGTTTAAGAAGCACTAAAAAGAGGAAAATATAAAAATAAACTTTTTTTTTTAGTCCCCTGAAAATCTAAGAAAATTAATATAGGTAGGTTATTTACTTCATGTAGCTTTTCCAATGATGATTTTCAAAATTTTACTAAGCCAAATAAACTAATATGAATTGAGATAGAATATTTAATTAGTTAATCAATATAGTAAGGTTTATAAAGAATTGGTTCATCGAACAAAACTTAACAATTAGAAAGAAATTTATACTTAAACATTGGTTTATTTATTCTCAAGCTGAGGAACCTCAACCAATTTAGTGAATTAAGCTTTTAAAAAATTCAAAATCTCTAAATAAATCTCAGAACCTTTAAGTGATTCTATTGGTTAAAATATAAGAGAATAAGAATCTTTAAAACCTCTCGGATTTACTAAATGGGTTATTTTAAGAAAGCTTTAAAAACTTTCAAAAAATAAGTCTCAATATTTTATTGAAATTAAATCAGTCGTTTTCATAAGTTCAATAAAAAAATCATAGAAATATTCGCCGAAAGTAAATTATAAATGTGCTTGGCTTTTAAGCAGGATCCCATCCCCGATAATTTTTTCTATTATTCATATGCCTTAAAATTTTTATATTCCTCCCTTTTTACAAGTCTTGCATTCTTGATTAGTTAATTTGTATGTATCTTATAATTTACAAGAAACATAAAATTAAGGTAATTTATTAACATAAAGAGCAACGACCATCGTAGAAAAAATTTGTCTCCTTTAATGCCTTATTTTCTTTAAAATTAACATCATGATAAGAGTTTTCATTATTATTCTAAAATATAGCCTATATGCAAGAAGAAAAAAAAATTAAATTGAGTAGGAGTAATTTTTAAAATGGTGGAACAACAACGATATTAATTGAATGATTTGCCTCAGGAGGTTTTTCTTTTTTTTTTTTATAAAGGTTTTTTAAAGTATTAAATAATTTTTTGTTTTAAAAGTTTTTGTATAAAAAATGATGCAATCCATTCTTGAAAATGGCTCTATTGTCTTAATTTTATTTTGTTCGCAATAATAGCGGTTACAAGAAGGGATGATTAAAATTTTTCAAATTCAGCAATTTTATTAATTCCAGAAAATTTTTTATTAATAAGAATAAAGGGGTACTTGCACGATATAATAAAAAAATAAATAAAAACAATGTGTAGGCCTATTCAAACTATAATGATAGGGAAAAAGTGAGAAAATTGGTCAGATCTGTTTAACTACTAGTGATTTCTACTGAGTAGACTACCACATCAAATTTTTATTTATTAAAAGGTTTTCGGGTATAAATGTGTTGAGTCTAGTAGCGTACTTGTAGAAAATCAAAATTTGTCGGGTATTAATTTGCGAGTATATTTTACATATAATATTATATGGTTTTCGAATGGGGTAGGGGGCGCTAAAAAGTTACTATGCCTCGCTACGCCACTGAAAGTACTACTATAAAATACTTTTTCAGCTTATTTTCACGAGTTCGGGGGGTGCCTAATTTAAATATAAAATTTCAACCTCGTAGCTCATTTCCTGCTTGGTTAAAAATGTCCGCACACACACAGACCAATTTGCGGGATCCACTTTTTTGGACTCAGAGAACCTCAAAACATGTATATCCATCAAAATTTCGACATCGAATTTTTGACATGATCTTAATACTTTCTCTATATATTTATTTCATATATAGGGTAAGAGGAAGTAAAAATAGCATGCTTTGTTCTATGTAGCCGTTGCCTATTAAAAATCCTTAATATTAACTTGGACTGGGCGCTGAATGTAATTGTGATAGATCATAAATTTTTTAAATAAAAGTCTATCAAAGAGCATAAGAGGGTTTCTATTGACTGAACGCTACCCATGAAGATGGTCGCTTAATCGACCGAAACGTCGCTGTGGGTTTGAATGCAATAAAGAAATAATAATAGCTGCTTGACCTTTTTTATTCATCCTTCTATATAAAAATCCTCGTTTTATTTCTGCTCAATTTTAATTGTCAGAGAGTCTGTTGAAATATGAAAAACTAAAAATGACAATGATATTTCAACAACTGTTTTATCAATTAAAGTTCAGTAATGGCTAATAAATATTATGTGCATATTTGAATAATAAAGTTAAATTAAAATCAGAATTTGCATACAATCGTCATTTTCATATTTACTCTATGGAATTGATGATCCATTGTTTAATTCATCTATAGAGATTCTTTATTTTCACTTAAGAAAATTTTCTTAACTAATATTCAAGAGAATAATAAAATGAATTATTCATCTTTCAGATTTATTCTACTTGTGGTGGCCGAGGAGACCGCAACCCAACAACATCTTAGTTCCACGGCTACAGTGACAGTGACAGTCCTTGACGAGAACGACAACTCGCCGACATTCTTAAAGGAAGCGTACAGTGCAAGTGTTTTGGAATCAGCTGCAGGTGGAACTCAAGTGTCGACTGTATCAGCTAAGGATCGTGATGCAATGGGTACCGGAGGACCTGGCGGTTTGCGGTACACCCTTTTGGGACAGGGTGCGGAGAAATTTGGCATCGACCCGTTAACCGGCCTTGTTACGGTATATATATATAGTATATATACATACACTCACACATACCACTTGGACTCGAGAGAATATGCAAATCATCTTGAAAGTTTCTCCCCCTTGGAACCCTTAATTTAAGACCTTTGCTTAGTCATGTATTTAAACAGAAGATGGTTTAAGGACCAATCATTCCAATGTTACTTCGCGATGCCAATTTTATGCTGACTTCGTCTATTTTTTTTCTTTCATGGTTTATTAGATTGTCTTATAAAATTAAATAAATTCTCTCTTTCATATGAATCTTAAATCTGAAATTTTTTTTTTTACTTCTTATTTTTCTTCTCTTGTTTTACGATTCTTTTATATTCACATTTTATTTCCTTATAAAAATCTTGTTCATTTTTTTTATAAATAAGCATCTTTTTATTAAATTGAATATATTAAAAAAATAAATTTATAATTAAAAAGATAAATTTTTCCTATTTGTGAATTTGACCCTCATTTTCATTAAATTAGTTTAATTAGAGGATTTTTATTAATTTTTAATATAAAAAATTTCTAGCTCAGTTCACTTGAGTCGGAGCAAGTGCACAGTACTTCATAACGGCTGCAGAATAAGCAGTCGAAATGTTGTACAGTAATTATATTTTTATTAAATAATTAATACAAAATGTGGTCTATAATAAAAAATTCTCCTAATAAATAAAAAAAACTACGATAGGAAATCACAAGGTAGTAGAGTGTTCAGGAGTGGGAAGTAATTTAAAAAAATAATTAAGAGATTCTCAATAATGAACAAAGATTAATATTAATATACAATAGTATATAGTATATAGTACACAAAAAGTTATTTTTCTAAAATATCCGTTAATAATTTTTCTTTGTTCTAGGTGGCTCCATGCGCAACTCCTGGTCGAGCTCCTTGTTTAGACGCTGAAGGTCAACATATGTATTTTTTGTCTGTACAAGCAACTGATGAAGGAGGCAAGGGTCGGGATGCTGTAGTACCTCTTCGGATTACTCTAATTGACGACAATGATAATCCTCCAACCTGTGAGACGCCTCTCCTTCACCTGAGTGCAGAGGAAGGAGCCACTCGACTGGAGCCTGCAGCGTTTGTCACAGCCTCTGATCTCGACAAGACTTCAAACCTTCGCTATTCTGTTGAAGGGGATGCTGCTAAAGTATTAAGGGTAGATCCGGAGTCGGGCTTACTTGGAATTGCCAATCCTCAGGTGGTCATTCCTCATTATAAAATATTATAGGCTAATTAATAATAAAAAAAAAAACAAGTTCCCATAAAAAAATGTACCATCACTAATTGTAATATTGTTTGGAGATTGATTAATTTTATTAAATCAAGAATGCTTTAGTCAAAATGAAAGAATAAATTAATTTCATTTTTTTTAACGTTTTAGAATAATAATAATGCCCGTGGCCCGTGGCTCAGAGAGAAGACACTAGCTTCTCGTGCCGGGGTCTTGGGGTCGCTTCCCTTCCCAAGCGAGAAAAATGTATTTCATTTGAATTGACTACCAATCATTTGAAATAAATAGGGATGAGGTCTAAATGGCCCTAGTTACAGGCTTTGCTGCTTACAGTAGTGTGTTAGAGCAGATCCAGATATCTGTCCCTCTACTGGTTAATCAAGCGGCACATAAGTGGAAAATTTTTCTTTAAAGTTTTTCACGTTTTCGTTACGAGTTAGTAACTTGCGCGACTAACTGCATATAAGGGGAAGTGAGTTTTATTGGTGCAGGTCGAGGGTCCGGTGGCCTTCAATGGATAGCACGCCTATGCCCCGGAAAGGCGGAGATCCTGGGTTCGATTCCCGGGGGCCATGAGATGTTTGGCCTCACCAATAAAAAACACTCACATGTCTTGTTAAAAAAATAAACATTTGATTGCGGCCCACTTCACTTTTATTGTATTTTATTCGCCTGTATAGATTTTCAGTTGGACTGCTCAAATCTTTATAGATTATTTGTCAAACTCATTTAAACTCTCAGGCTATACAATTACCTTCATTTTTAAAAAAAAAAAATTTCATTAATGTTTACTCGTTTGCTTCCCTGTCTATTTTTCCACTACATAGGCTTGAGGTCACTCAAACAAAAATGAGCGAGTTAGGACAACGAAAAAGTGTGGTGAAAATGAATGAAAATCAATTTTTCCCTGAAACCTCGGATATACTAGGCTATCCGGCCAGGGACTCGATCCTGACCAGGCCAGTTAAGAGGGGTTTTAATGTATTTGTCTTTATTTTATTTTTAATATTTGTGTATAATCATAATAAAATATTTAATTTTGAATGAAAGATAATATCTGAAAAATTTAGAACTGACAACTAATAATAATCTTTGTTTTTTAGGGACTTACATTGCCTCCAGATCCACTTAAACCATTTTTATTAAATATTCAAGTATCAGATGGACGATTTACAGCAAACTGTTCTGTACAACTTGTTGTGCGCGATGTCAATAATAATAAACCTAAATTCGAATCAGAAATGTATGAAACCATGCTAGCCGAAGATGCTCCAATCGGCACAACTGTTGAACAAGTTCACGCTTTAGATGCCGATGCCGGAGAAAATGCACGAGTGACCTATAGAATAGAAACTGGATCATTTGATCATTTTCAAATAGATTCAAACACTGGAGAAATTTCAACAATAGCTAAACTTGATTATGATAAACGTTCTAAATATGAACTAATTCTTGCTGCAATTGATGGAGGAACTACGCCTTTAACCGGAACAGCTACTTTACTTATTCGTTTATTAAATAGAAATGATAAACTTCCTGTATTTGTGCCAACTACTCAACGTGCCTCAATCGCTGAAGATGTGCCTATCGGTACACAAGTTCATCTTCTTTCAGCAACCGATCCAGATGCTGAACAAGATGGCCTTCGCTTTTCAATCTCAGGTCCTGTTACTGCGATAGATCAATATGGAAAACATGTTCCTGAAAGTCAAAAAATTACGGATCTTTTTGAAGTATCTCCATTTGGCAATGTTACTGTAAAAAATGTAAGAATTAATTTCTCTCTTAATTTTTATTAAAAAAATAACTTGATGCGTTATTAAAATTTTAGGCTCTTTCTCGTGATACCGCAGCGGTTGTTACTCTTCCTGTTACTGTCATTGACACAACTGCAGATACTCTTCAAAAAGGAGAAGGAACTCTTGTTATTACGGTAGTAGGTGTAAATAAACATACTCCTCGATTCCGTCCTCCATGGACAGAAACAAATCCCGATATTCGTGTCTCCATGTCTGAAGAACAACCATTAGGAGCAACTCTTGGAATTTTTTCAGCCGTTGACGATGAAACACCTACATTAACATATCGAATTGAACCAGAATCTCCCTACTTTACAGTAGATTCAGGTAAAATATTGAAAAAGAACTTTTTTCATTCTTTGATTACTTTTTAAAATGAAAAATAAATTCTATATAGGAAATATTTTATTTACTTCTCGACCCGTGGCTCAGTGGAAAAGCATTAGCTTCTTGTGCTAGGGGTCAGAGGTTCGCTTTCTATAGATTTTTATTTATTTCAAGTAAACGAAACTAAGTATGCTGGGTCAACAGTATTAAGGTTATGGAGAAAGAAAAACCAGCGACTGCTTTCCACGTTAAAATAATTTATTCGCAGATATTTCGGGAAGCTTAACGCAAACCATCCTCAGTGCTTCAAATTATATGATTGTGGAGCGTTTAACAAACTCATAAAATGCCTGAGAAGCCATTCTATACATGGAGGGACAAAACCACATGAAGCAAGTCACTGAGAGAAAACAGCATCTACAGTATATACATAAGACACAATCGAATTTTTTGTATGCTTTACGATAATTTCTCACAGTGACCCACCAGGCGCGTGTACTTTCTAATTTTAACGTGGAAAGCAGTCGCTGGTTTTTATTTATTTCACTTGAATTGACTTCAAATCGAATAATACAAAAATATTTTCAAACAATTAATGCGAAATGGTGATAATGTTGGAAATATTATCTAGGCTATCATGTTCGTAAATTTTTTATAAATATTTAAAATTCCTTGCTATTTATTTTATTAACATTTTCTCAAGGTAGGCCTATTTTATTTGTCATTTATTTGTAAGCTCATCATTTATACCATTTTGCATTTTCCCTTAAATTAGAGATTCTCATTTCAAACCAAAATTTCAATCTACTTTATTTTAAAAGATGCTCGTATTTTTATTTAAATATTAAGTTAACGAATGATGAATAAAAGATTTTTTATAACCTTTTGTCAACCTTTAGAATACATAGGGACAAAAAGATATACATGTTGTTTTATTCATTTTCTTGCTTAATATTGAAATATATTTATTTATATTTCGAGGTATTGCTATTTTTTTTTTGTTTTTAGATTATTTAGAAAGAAAAAAATTTATTTAAATGTTAAACTCAAATTAGGTAAAAAATTATCCAACCTCACATTATGGAGAGAATTCAAATCTTAAGATACTTCTAAATATTTTTTTATTTCTTCTAATCAACACATCCATAAACAAACTCTTGTCTATTAAATGTGCAATTTAACTTATTAATATACAATATTAATTTTCAGGAACCGGAGAAATAAAACTCAAATCGAGATTAGATTTCGAAAAAGTCCAACAAGTTGCCTTCACCCTTTTGGCTTTGGATTCGGGTGTTCCTCAACTCACAGCCACCGCCTCTGTTCTTGTAATCGTTCAGGATATCAATGACAACGAACCAATTTTCACCCAGGTATTTTATCTTTCAAAATATCTATTCATTAATTAGAATGATTGCTATTTTTTTTTATTTCTTGAATTATCTTTAAATAACTTAATATAATAATTTACTTAAAATGTAGAGCAAGAAATTAGTTTTGTCATTCTCTTTTTCTTGATAATTTTTTCTATGAAATATATCACAATAACCCCTTTTAATATTAAAAGTCACGCTAATATATAGAAATTACTTGTCATTTTTAAAATGTTTATTTATGTTATTAATTTTTTTTATAGTTTAAGAAATTTAATCATTAGATCTATTACGGGTAATTATTTACCCCTACTCTATAATTAGAAAAAATTTATTTTGGTTTTTTTTAATGTATTATAATGATAATTATTTATTCTTTCGAAAAAATTTAAAAAAATTAATTGATGAAATTAAATTAATTGATTCCTTCTTTATTAGAACAGCAATACATCGAATAGTATCTGGTAAATTTGAAACCGGACTATTCAAGGAACTATTTAATTAAGGCACTGATTAAAATTTTAGATGGCTGTTGAGTAAGAAACTTAGATAAATGTTGAAAGACAGTCTATTAAAAGTACAACTTTTATTATAAAATGTTGACCTTTTCGAACTCACCATTAGGACCTGCAGATCAAAAAAAATTTGTTTTCACTATATAAGAAAGTGCAAAATTTTAAAAGCTATTTTTTTTATAAATTAATAAAATATTCAAATAGGAAGAATAAAATGAGCAAGCAGCTAATTATATTTCAATTTATTAATAAACCAGGGTCGACGTTTCGGTCACATATGGGACCATCCTCAAAATATTATTGACTTGCAGGTGAAGTTGATCTGATGATGAGCGAGAAGTGATTTCAAAAGATCAACTAATTACCCCCTGAGCCACCCAAGATAACTCAACTAGGAACATAAAAAATTTATATTGGAAAATTCCAAACCGTACTATAATAAAACCGAATTTTCCAAGGTATTGCTGTATTTTATTTTTTCTCTAAAAAACGTAAATTACAGGAAGAGAGGAGTGGCTTGGGTCAAAAAAGTTAGCATATTCAAAATTAAATTGTTCTCTAAAGTGTTTTTTTTTTAATATATATTTTACCTATATAAAATATTTTAAGAATAATTTTTTTTTTTTGTTAATAGGCAGTATATGAAGCAGCAGTAGAGGAAAATGCGCCTCCTGGGACCCCTGTGGTTCGTGTGACAGCCGTTGATGCGGATGGCCATATAACTTATTCCATATCCCCTGGTCCAGGCACAACGGCGACAGTCGCGAACGCATTTGAAATCAATTCTGATACCGGACAGATAAGTGTTCGAGAGTCAGGACCCCTTGACAGAGAAGTTGTTGCAAATTTACGACTTCAAGTGACAGCATCTGATGGTCAACACAGTCAAACTGCATTAGTACGAGTTCGTTTATTGGATGTTGATGACAATTCTCCAATATTTACTCAAAAGGTATTCTAATTAGAAAATTAAACTAGCCGCCGCCGGCCTTGAGCGCATTTTTTTAACGCTGATGTTATTACTTTACTTTGTAACACCCACTTCAGCCCCCGTCAGCTTTGGATGTAAAAATTTTATCGTCTGTTTTTAGAGAATAATTCTGTATGTGGGTCAAAATATTAGCTTCAGAAGGGTCAATAGAAATTTGTTAGATTTATTCTTCATTTTTAGGGGCTCGCTGGTGTAGTGAGCTATGGTGTCAGCTTCTGCAAAGAAGATCCCTGTTCAAATCCTTGACGTGCGGGATTTTTCATTAAATAAAAATATTTATTTAATGTAAACAAATCCTCAAGCAAGCCCTGGATTGGAATATAGGATCTCACCACAATAGCCCTCAGGCAACTCTACGAGGAGAGGGAGTTGCTGTGACATCCCGTCCTGTGGAAGGGACGTAAAGAAGGTTCCCACTCAGTGATGCATTCTTCGAAAGGAGTAGGCTACACGCCAGTGCTGAGGGAGTCCCTCCTCAACTAGGACATCCTCCATAGCATAGAAGAGGTTGGATATAAGGAGCCGGTTGGAACCAGAAATAAGTACTAGCTCACTAGCTAGAGACGAAAGTAGAAGGAGGAGTTAGAGATAGGAAATGATGTAACTTCACGGGGTGCCGGTAGATGGATACAGGGCCAGAGGCCGGCTGGGTTTGAGGTCTGT
>JAKCPI010015873.1:0-10978 GCA_023213315.1 Euborellia annulipes | reverse complement strand
AAAATATATTTATTAATATATTTAAATTAATTACCAAAAATATTAATTAATATAAATCTCATAATGTTATATACAAAAATATTTTGTTTAGTATGATAAATTTATGCAATTAACTGAGTATATAGAAATGCCTGACCCCAATAAATACATTATTAAAAATACGAGTATCGTTAAAAGTCTTAAATGGCCTAAGTTGCCGAAAAGACTGTGTGTATGTGTGTGTGAATGTAAGTGTGAATAAGAAAACAAAGTGTGAATGTTTAAAAAAAAAAACTGACTATATATAAATATGACTGGTAGTTTTGAGGCACTTGTTATGATAAAAAAAAAAAAAATACTCTGATGTTTTCTCATCAAAATAAGCTTTTAGGGGCTTATAGAAAGAAAATGTTTTCCCAGATTCCTCTTAATTTCATGCTGTCTTTTACTTGTTTTTATGGGTCGTTTCATACATTCATATGCAGATCATGCCATGTTAATTATTTTTAAAAAAATAAAAATAAAATAAAAACACACAAAATCAAGAATTCTTCAACAAAACAACTATCTATAACCCATACCTAACCTAGGCTTAAAAATCTAAAAAAACAAGTAAATACAAATTAAATCATTAAAAACTATTTCAAATGTTTAAATGTTATATGAACAAAACTATAAAACAAAGAAGAAATATCTAAGAAAAACTTTCAAAAACACGAGGAAATTGAAAACAAAATTGTATTGTGTCCTATGAAAAAGTCACTGTTGACATATTTTCAATATGGCCGACACGAAATTCTCCTTTTTTTTTGGAGCCACCCCCACTCCTTCAAACAAGCCTTAGTGTCACTCCCTACCTCCCTCGCATTGGTCCCATCCCTGATATTTGACAATATTTGAATATAATATAATTAAAAATCACATTATCATTTCTATTCTAACTTAGTACCCACATCTTGTGGGTACGTGGATGGCGACCACGAGCTGCTCGAGCTGGGACAGGCAGTCCTTCAGTTCTTTAAAATGTCTGTCTCTTCCTTCCTCTTTTTCAACAGGCGTCAGACCGTGCGACGGGCCGGCCTGTCCTATTTCCGGTCGTAAAAACGTATGATAGGTTTGGAGGGTAAGATTGAAGTCCGCCGACCCCGCATCGCGGGACAAGGCGAGGAGAGAAGAAGATTTATGATCATTTCATCGGTTGACTACCCTGCTCTCTAGGCGGATAAAAGTGTCAAAATCTCACTGTGGTAGTAATCGTGACGTCACACAATTTCAAATTCTCCCATTGTAGTGCACTTCTTGAGTGCTTTAATTTTTATAAAAAAAAATTAGATGTTTTATAGAATTTTAAATTAATTTTTTTTTTAAAATTCATGAAATAATTTTAAGAAAAGAGAATTATTATTTTTATAATTTCTTTTTTCGAATCAAGTTAAGATGAACTCAGCGACGCTTCCCTGGTGTGAGTGGCTCGTTCCCTTTTTCGCATCTTGGGCTTCTCGCCTGCCTTGACAGCTCGCGCCAGAAGCTTAATTATTCAACGTCGAATTTGTTTATATTTCATCTCAATTATTTACACTTTTCAAGGTGAGTGATTCATTTATATTTATTTAATTTGTTCAGAATTGATATTTTCAATGAATTATTTGAAATAATATAATTAGGCTAAACCTGTGAGTCAACAGGTTTGCTTTGTCTAGCAATGATTCATTATTCTAACCAAATTTTTGTTAATTATTCTTTTAAATTCTTCCTATTCAACTTATTTTTAATTTAATATTTATTAAATTATTTATTTTATTTGATCCATCCATTATTTTGTTCAACTCGGTCAAATTTTCTGAATTTAATTTTATTTTCATTTCAATTTTAAATTTCGAATTTCTTTTAGAAAATTAACAATGTGGTAGCCCAAAAAGATTATATTACATATTATAATATTATTTTTTAAATGAATTCATTCTCATTCGTTTAAAAACTCTCAAATCATTCATCACAATTTCAGAATTTGCCATTGAATTATTGAGCTGTCAACTTTTTTTTGTTATTTAAACATACAGACATTTATTACTTACGGTATATATAATATTTGGCTAAATCCTATATGACGGTAAGTAAATTTTTATTAAAATTAGGAAGTTTTCAGGGAGAATTCACCCTCCCTTCCCTTTATTATTCTAAAAGAGGTGGCGGTAAGCCAATTTGATCGAGATATATGCCAAAATAAGGAAAATTTTGAAGAAATACAAGGACCACATTAACCATTAAAAATATATATTTTTACTTACTTTTTTGGGTTTTTTCTTTCTCCATTGTAATTTAGATGACAAAAACCTTGCGTCTGACCTATTCTGATTGAGATAAGTAAAGAAATTTATTAAATAGAGTTGAAAATATAAAAAATAATTTTATCGAAAATTGTTTATTTTTTTAATATTGAACGATAAAGGAGCTAACTTCATGTTGTATTAAAAGTTAAAGTATTCACTGACTTTTTTTTTTAGTAAAAAGGCTCGAGTTTGCTACACTTATTAAGAACATCTTTGGGTCCGCGGGCCACCGATGGAGACCCGTGTCTTTTGGTTCTTATATTTAAATTTAAATAAAAAATATCCATCCAGAATATATTAAAGAAGTTGCAGGGATCCCTTGTCCGAGAGCCGCCGGAGGCGGCTCGAGACCTTCGGTTAATTAAGGTCGGTTCTGTTTTAGATTTAAA
Organism: Euborellia annulipes; assembly: GCA_023213315.1. Lineage (NCBI taxonomy): Eukaryota > Metazoa > Arthropoda > Insecta > Dermaptera > Anisolabididae > Euborellia > Euborellia annulipes. The sequence goes on along the minus strand of JAKCPI010015873.1, from coordinate 8,280 downwards.
AATATTCATCCAGAATATTTTAAAGAACTTGCAGGGATCCCTTGTCCGAGAGCCGCCGGAGGCGGCTCGAGACCTTCGGTTTTAAGTTCGGTTATTTTATTTTTAGAAAAAAATTCAAAACAACTAGGGAATTCTCGGCTTCGGTTCGGTTCGGTTTGGTTCGGCTCGGCTCAGTTCGGTTCAAAACCATCCAGTTAGAAGCGATTCGGTAGCTTTTAAAAATAAATTTTCGGGCCCGAAGGGTCCGAAAATTTATTTTTAAGGGCTACCGAATAGCTTCTAACTGGATGGTTTCGAACCGAACTGAGACGAGCCGAACCGATCCGAAACCGAACCGAAGTCGACACTAGTGACAAAACAACTTCAGGGGACACGACCTAATTGTTTCGGTCCTTCGGTTGCAGTTCGGTTTCCTTCGATTAAAGAAAATTTAAAAAAACTAGGGAATTCTCGGCCTTAGTGACAAAACAAATAGCATGCCTAAATGAAAAAAAAAACGAAAGATTCATGAATGTTGAGCTAATGTCAAAAGTGGTCAAAAGTGTAAACTAGTCAGCCAGTGCGAAGGCTTGCCACTTTATTCTGAAGATTAACCGAAAAAATTATTCTTTGTTTTTTTTTTTCAATTATCATCTGAAGTTAGCCCCTTTATCATTGTTTATTAAAAAAAAAAAAAATAAACAATTTTCGATAAAATTATTTTTTATATTTTCAACTCCATTTAATAAATTTCTTTACTTATCTCAATCAGAATAGGTCAGACGCAAGGTTTTTGTCATCTAAATTACAATGGAGAAAGAAAAAACCCAAAAAGTAAGTAAAAATATATATTTTTAATGGTTAATGTGGTCCTTGTATTTCTTCAAAATTTTCCTTATTTTGGCATATATCTCGATCAAATTGGCTTACCGCCACCTCTTTTAGAATAATAAAGGGAAGGGAGGGTGAATTCTCCCTGAAAACTTCCTAATTTTAATAAAAATTTACTTACCGTCATATAGGATCACGCCCAAAATTTTTATTTGTTATATATAATATTTTTGTTTTTTTATTTTAGATATGAATTTGAACAGCCCATCCAATCTGTTTTTTTGATCCTTTGAAGGAGAACAACAAAATATTTAATCATCATATATATATTATGAGGTAATTGATTTTCATATTTATTTTCAAATTAGATGAAGGAGTGATTTATTTAAATAGTTCAGAATGAAATTTCTTGAACGAATTCATTAACTAGAATAATATAATTAGCTTAACCTCGGGAGTGATGTGTCTGTCAACCTGTCGTCTCACCAAATTTTTAATAATTTTACTCTTTAAAACTTCTAATTCATTTTAATTTTCATTTAATATTTATTAAATAATATGTTTTATTTAATCGATTCGGTATTTTCTTCAACTCGGTCAAATATTTGCTTTTCCTTATATTTTCATAACACCTGCAATTTTATTTTTTCTAATTAAAATAATTATCAGCTCTATTTTAAATACATTTCTTATTATAATTAACATAAGATATTATTATCAAATGAATTATTTATATTCTAATACTCTTAAAACAAAATCATTTATTAAAACTTTATGACATGTTCTTGAATTAATCAAGACCCAATTATTTTATAATATATTAATTAAATTTAAATCAATGCTAAATCTTTATTTGTTATAGGTCTATATAATATTTTTGTTTTTTTATTTAGATATGAATTCGAGCAGCCTATCCAATCTGATTTTTGGCCCTTTGAAAGGGAACAACAAAATATTTAATCATCATATATATATATATATATTATGAGGTAATTGGTTTTCTTATTTATTTTCAAATTAGCTATCGGTTATGAATTCAAGTACATTTCTTATTTTATATATCTAAATAAAATTAATTCATTTTTTTTTTTTTTTTTAATTTTAGATAGAATTTTGAGAGTTTGTCCATCTGATCTGATTTCGTTCCCCACAGAAGTACAAAAGCATATTATGCCCAAAATGTTATAATGTATATATATACATTATTAATGGGTGTGAAATGAATGAAAATAATTTTAATATCTATTAATACTTTGAAGAAGAACAGAAAATATGCTACAGTTGCCAAAAAATTAAAATAAAATCAAGGCAAGTTCCAACTGAAAATACTGCAATTTCAATATCACTATCCATAAAGTATCTTTTTAATATTTTTTTCCAATGAAATCTAAAGAATACTCTTGTTAGAAAAAAACCATGATTTAATAAATTTATTAATTTCCATTTTCTCTATATATATAAAGTATTAAATAATAAATTTAATCCTCAATATTCTAATGCTGATTTTGTTAGTTATTAATTTATTTTTGAATTTAAAGAATTAATTTTTATTTGCTATTTTTAAGTACAAATTCTAATGATACTTTTTCTTTTATTTTCAGATTGTTATCTACTTTGAAGACTATTGAAATATGCTGACCCAGAGCCTAAATATGATTGGAAATCATCGACTTTTAATAAAATTGTCGAAGCTCCAATCATCTCTCCATTTATCGTTGAAGAAGAGATCTCTCAACGACCTCTTAGTGTTTGGTGACCATAGGAAGGGAAAAAGTAAGATAAGAAAACAACCGAAGCCCTACTCAACTCTGGAACTAAATCAATAAGTGAGTATAAAAAAAAATTGGGTAAATAACCAGCAAGTTTTCAGCTCGTTAATTGATGTGATGTGTCTGTCTATCAACCTGTCTGTCTCACCAAATTATTAATAATTTTACTCTTTAAAACTTCTAATTCATTTTAATTTTCATTTAAATATTTATTAAATAATTTGTTTTATTTAATCGATTCGGTATTTTCTTCAACTCGGTCAAAATATTTGCTTTTCCTTACATTTTCATTACACCTGCAATTTTATTTTTTCTAATTAAAATAATTATCAGCTCTATTTTAAATACATTTCTTATTATAATTATCATAGGATATTATTATCTAATGAATTATTTATATTCTAATACTCTTAAAACTAAATTCATTTATTAAAACTTGATGACTTTTCCTTGAATTAATCAAGACACAATTATTTTATAATATATAATTAAATTTAAATCAATGCAAAAACTTTATTTGTTGTAGGCCTATATAATATTTTTGCTTTTTTTATTTTAGATATGAATTCGAACAGCTTATCCAATCTGATTTTTGGTCCTTTGAAGGAGAACAACAAAATATTTAATCATCATATATATATATATATATATGAGGTAATTGGTTTTCTTATTTATTTTCAAATTAGATATCGGTCATGAATTCAAGTACATTTCTTATTTTATATATCTAAATTAAAAAAAATTAATTCATTTTTTTTTTTTTTAATTTTAGATAGAATTTTGAGAGTTGTCCATCTGATCTGATTTCGTTTCCCAGAGAAGTACGAAGCATATTATGCCCAAAATTTTATAATATTTATATATACATTATTAATGGGTGTGAATTGAATGAAAATAAATTCTACCATCTATTAATATTTTGAAGAAGAACAGAAAATATTCTGCATTTGCCAAAAAAATCAAATCAAATCAAGGCAAGTTCCAACTGAAAATTCTGCAATTTCAATATCACTTTCACTCTACTTATCCATAAGTAAAATCTTTAATAAGGTATCTTTTTAATATTTTTTTCCATTGAAATCTAAAGAATACTCTTGTTAGAAAAAACCATGATTTAGTAAATTTATTAATTTCCATTTTCTTAAATATTAAATTTAATCCTCTTTATTCTAATGTTGATTTTTTTAGTAATTTATTTTTGAACTTAAAGAATCAATTTTTATCCTTTTGCTATTTTTAAGAACAAATTATAATGATACTTTTTCTTTTATTTTCAGATTGTTTTCTACTTGATCCTCTTTGAAGAGTCATTGCCTCAATGCTTCTCTGACGACTGATCTTGCTACATTTTTTTAAATATATAACAAACAAAAGAAGGTGAATGCTTGAAGACTATTGAAATTTGCTGAACCAGAGCCCAAATATGATTGGAAATCATTTAAGATACTTTGAATAAAATTGACGAAGCTCCAATCATCTTATTTATCGTTGAAGAAGAGATGGCTCAACGACCTCTGAGTGTTTAGTGACCAAACGAAGGAAAGTTGAGGAAAAAGTAAGATAAGAAAACCAACCTAAGCCCTTCTCAACTCTGGAACTACATCAATAAGTAGTGAGTATAAAAAAAAAAATTGGAGAAATAACCAGCAAGTTTTCAGCCCTTTAATTGATTTGGCATATATAATAATTCTATCATCCTAATACTAATCATCATCAAAACAATAATTAAATAATTTAATAGTCTTTTGTAAAAATTTTTGTAATGAATGGAAAGGCTTTCTATCTGCTACTTTTTTTACTATTTAAAAAATTTTTCATTACCATCTATTTAAAAAAAAGAAAAAAAAATTTAACAAAAGTCATAAGCTTAACTTTATTTGATTGATGGAGTGAAGCCTTAGTCTTTGAATGTTCAAAATATTAGGAAAGTTTATTTAAACTATGATGAATTCTTGCTGGTTTTTTTTTTCCAATTTACTAACTTAGTGCCACTAATATTAAATTTCAAAGTAACGTGTTTATTTTATTGTTTACAATACAAAGATGTAGTTTGACTTAAAATATTTGTTTAGGAAATGCTTCAGATTTATTTAACTGCAATGATTCGGTCCATCCACTTGGATTTCATTAGCCACCCCGTTCACACATTTAGCCAGGTCCCGGGTTAACCGAAAGATTTGTGCTGAGCCACACCAGATTTTTTAACTCTTCTTTTCTCTAAAATATCTTTTATATAGGATTTTTCTTTCGTTTATGTATTTTTCCCCAAGGATTGATTACGGAATACTTTTATAAATTGGAAAAAATTATTTAATCAGAAAATTAATTAATTTTTTTTAAATTAGACTCCTTATGAGTGTAATCAAAAATCAATCTTAAGAAAAATTCATTGGCATAAAAACACAAATGCATTTTTTTATTTAAGATGTTTAATAAAATTTTAAATATCTTAATGATGATAATCATTATATCATTATCATATTATATATTGACGCTGTTATGCAATGGTGTGTCAAAGACCAAACATCGAGTTTTGAGAAAATCAACATTAAAGTTTTTTGTTTTCATTGGATTATATATATATATATATATATATATTATTTTTGTTGTCAATTGTGCAAGTAACATTAGATATAAATTAAAAAAAAAAAATACTATTAATTAAAGCATTTGAAACAATATTCCGAGCTTAACTCAATTTTGAATTTTTTTGTCTTTGACACACCATTGCATAACAGGGTCCGTATATAGGGCCTATATATATTTCATTATTATATTATTCATTTGAGATTTGAGATAAGATCCCGTTGCTTGACTAATATTTAGTTGCTTGTTTTTTTTTTTTTTTATTATTATTAAACAAAATTAATTAATTTTAATTTAGTTATGCTAATTACAGAAGGAAATTTTAGGGAGAAGATGTAATAAAAATCAGTTTTGTATTATTATTATAAAATTTTATTCGTTTTATATAATCAGATTTTTTTTTAATACTACAATTAATTTTTGATTTTGTTTTTAATAGAGATTTAATAACATTATTAATAATATTTTTTTTTATAAAATTTTTTTTTTTCAGATACGCTCGAGTGCAAGGTGAATTTATCAGAGGCCTTTCGCTTTATCTATCAAAAATCCAAACAAACTCATCAGAATATTTATTCATTTTAAAATGTACATAGGGCCTCAGGCCCCCTTTAGTGTACAAGTTTATTAGAGAGAGGAAAAGAAAGGTATATAACAAAAAGTTATTAAAAAAGAACCATGTGAAAATATTGAGCATCGCCATCGACAACCGGCTTGAAGGCTGCTAATTCGACCTACTAAAAGACCGGCAGGTGTCGGACAATCAGGAATCGTCATTAGGAAGGAAGTGGGCAAGAGCGGCTGGACGAAAACTGGCAAAGCTAGTGCATCTCTGGATCTCCACAGGAAGGCTGTTCCAGAGCCTGCTGGCTGTTACAACAAACGACCGGGACATTGTCCGAGATCTATGAATAGGACAGGAGAGGGTAAGAGCTCTCTGATCGTCCCGGTGTGACTGAATTAAAAAGATCCCGCGGAAGTGCGGATCTGGTAATTTTGAAAAGAAATATTACGAATCTATACCTCACAAACGCCCGCAGATTCATTCCCAGAAAGTCCCTAACCCGGCGGGAGACATGATCCCTTAGTGCCAGATTGTATATGTACCTCACACACGCATTGAGGACCACACTTAGTCTTCTAAATGAAAAAGAATCCGCATTAAAAAAAAACTACATCACCGAAGAGGAAGTGAGGAAGGATTAAGGCCCTGGCCAACCTTATGCGAAACCACTCAGGTGTTAAGCTCGCGAGACGCCTCAGCGGATATAAGGCTCCATATACTCTTACTTATATAAGTAAGTATAATTTGCATCAGCGCTCTTGCTTTTTTTATACACTGAATAATGGAACGTGGCTGTAGCTGATATGTTTAATAGGAAAGGGGTGCAGCCAAATAATTGAGCCTCTATTAAGTAACGAACACTCTTTATTGGGACATTTCGGCTGGGATCAACCCTGCCATCCTCAGCCTTCAAAGAGCATATTTAAATTTTATATATACAAATAGAGTTGTCATATATCAATAATTCAAGTTATTCGCATTCTTTGTCCAATGAATGTAATATTACTTAATAGAGGCTCAATTATTTGGCTGCACCCTCTTTCCTATTAAACATTTTTTATACACTTTTATAATTATTACTAAAGTATATTCATAAATTAAAATAAAAAATTAAAATTTGATTTGTTCATTTCAGGCATGCATGCAGGCCTTACATTGAGGGACATCACATTCATCCTCGGATTGCGTTCTTTAAATAGTTTCATATCTTGGTGTTTGAAGATGCGGCTGTGATTTATTAGATGACTATCAGAATCTCCATCTCAATGCCTGGAGGAAAATAAAAATGCCATGTAAGTATTTTTATTATTTCTTTTTATTAAAATCAAATGCATGAATTAATTATAATACAAGTAGGACTTCATTTAAAATTAATAATTAAAGAGACATGTTGAGTTCATGAGCCACCCCTATCAAATATTTCGGCAGGTCCCGGGTTAACCTAGTTGGTCGGAGTCTCAAATAGGGCCTTTTGCGTCGTTGGGCTCAGGTTTTCTTTCACAGAGAAGACTTGAGCAAATTTGAATATTTGATGATTTGGTGACATTGCCCTTTTATTTTATTATATTTTTTTTGGCATTACTTAACCGCAACGATTGTGGTGATTGTTGCTCTACTCCGTTGCCAGATCTATTTAAAAACAATTTGAGGTCGTTAGCTTCAAAATTATGGCCGCTGGAAACTCCCAAAATTAGCACCCCGAGACGCGCACCTTAAGCTGATGAGACAGCTAGCTACACAAATGTAGACATAGGCACAACAGGGTGGCCACAGACCTGGAAAACCTTAAAAAAATTTTCTTTAAAAAAGAACACCAATGTTTTTGTTATTTTACAAAAAAATGGGTTTACTTGAAGTAAATAAAATTAATTTCAAACAATTTAACGATTTTTTGAGATAAGACATTTTTAATATATATATGCTTGTATCAAGAAAATTTTCATAAGAAAAGTATTTTTTTTCTCAGTGTCAGATATCAGTGATTGAGTAAAAAGTTACCCGTCTCATCATCGATATTTTTTTGGACTCATTATCATACAATACAGTTGAAAATATAAATTTGTTAATGCTTAAAAGATACAAGTAAAATTTTTGGCTGCTCAATTTGTTGAGAAAAAAGATAAAAAAAGACAACTTTAATAAAAACTTTAGATATCTTAATTACACAAATTAAAATTTTAAATAGGGAAAAATAGAAAAATTTCTTTGGAAAACCTGGAATTATCATGGAAATTTCAAATCATTTCTCTGTAGCCACCCTGTAAAAACAAATCATTTTTTTTTTTATTTAATTGACAATTATAAAAGTTTTAAATTATTTTTCATTCGCTAGAAATTTAATAGAATGCCCCTTGCGAAAAGATAGATAACATATTTTTAAAAGATAATTCATTCAATTGCAAATATTTTCTATGCTTCTATTTTGAAAATTAAATATATCTTTTTGCTTCCAGATATGACATTTGCTGTTTGTTCATCGAGCTCATTTCAACACCTCGCCCACTGCTGCACTTTTACCATTCAGTGAGTAATTCAATTATTTTATTTTTT
>JAKCPI010015872.1:0-15529 GCA_023213315.1 Euborellia annulipes | reverse complement strand
AGTATATATATATAAATGTTTATATTTGATTTGCTTTTTATAATGCATGAATGATTTGCTTTTTATTCCTAAGCCCTTTATTGCTCCTTTTAACCAGTAGTTTTTCCAATAACTTCATTGGGCAAGGGCTTTTCAGAAAACAGGAGGCCATCTACTATTTAATTCTTTAAATTTATTCATTCAGTTCTGTTTTTACACAAGTTGATTTAAACATTAAGAAAAAAATTATTAATTAAATATTAATTTATTTGCAATTCTTGTTTTTTGGTCTTCTATCATTCTAAATTATTACAATCAAGCCAATGAATTGCTCAGACTTGATTATATAACAATATGAATTTTACACTTTTATTCGACAATCAATCTATCGAGTAAAAACAGAATTGAAAGTTTCTTATTTATAGTCTTGTAATTCCAGAAGTTGAGAGTTGTATCCAAATGAATGAATAGTGTGGGTGTATGTCAAAGAGTGAATATTTCTAAGTGAAATTACAAATGCGGGTGAAGATGTAGTGATGACATTATTTCTTTGAGTCTCACCTTAGGAGCCATCCATAAATTACGTCACACGAATTTCAAGACTTTTTACCCCTCCCCCGTCCTTGTCACAGGTTGTCACATTTTTAAAAATCCCCTCCCCCCTGATGTGACGTCACATATTTTCCAATTTTATCAATAATAGACACCTAATTATGCTAATTAAAAATACAAAAATTAAACATCTTGTGTCCATCGACTTCGGACCCACTCCTTCATATTATTTATTACTGGTAAATCAGGCACGTCATTTCATTCTGAATTTGGACGTCAGGAACATCCTTGGTGTCAACATCTCGAATTTTGAAATGTGACGTCACAAGGTTTTTCACCCCCCTGCCCCTTGTCACATAATGTCACATTCTGGTGTTACCCTCCCCCCCCCTTTTTTAGGTGTTACGTAATTAATGGATGGCCCCTCACTGTACTCGAACACGGGTCTAACTCTCCCAGACTATCTATACAGTCTTTCTCCTCCTGGCCCGGGAATATTTTATTTATTTAACAGAAAGAAATCTGGCCTTTTCACAAGAAATTATGCCAATATATAGTAATAATATACTCGAGGGAAGATATACTAGACGGAAGGTCATGGGGATATTTGAGTAGATTAGGCTGAGACTAAAGGCTCCCCGACTCCGTTTTGAATGATAAAATGCTCTCATTACATATCAAAGCCGCATTTATAATTTAAGAAATACACTCTTCTGTTCCAATGTTTCCCAACCTTCTGAAATCCACGGCACCCCAAAGGTCCGTTGCGAATAACATTACACACATAGGGGCACACTTCCTTTTTTCCCACTAGCAAAACGAAATTTTTGCCGCCCTGCGGAAAATTTTTTTTATCCTTTCCGTCAAAATCATTATTTGACATTTTTTTTAGCAAGACTAAATTTTTTTCCGCACTCAGGGAAATTTTTACCGCTTGCGTTAAAATCATCATTTTACCTTTTTTTTTTTTTGCAAAACTTTTTTTTTTAAACATTCACATTTTTTAAGCATTTCTCATTCACACTGTCTTTTCGGCAACTCAGGCCATATAAGACTATTGACGATAACCGCTATTTTGATTTGGTATCCAAATGGCTTAAATAAAATCATCAGACTGCCTGGGGTCCGAACCCGCGACTTTTGGTATTCGAGGTTAGCCACTACACCAAGCCCGTGGGCTCTTTGTTTTTTTTCTAAATATCTCGCGGCACCCATGGTCTATTCATTCCTCTATTCATTCAGTTGAATACAACCCTTAACTCCTGAAATTATAACAATTTCTAGGTCTATACACATCTATATATATATATTTAAAAAAAATTTTATATTATTATTATTAATTTAAATTAAAATTCAATAAAATAAATTTAAGAAAAATAAATGCATTGAAAAAATCTAAAAATTTTTGAATTTAAAAATCTTTTTTTACTAGGTTGTAAAAAAAAGATTTCGTTAACTTTTTCGCATTTCTAGTGAGAAAGAATTTAAGATAACTTTTTGATTGTATTTAAAAATTAATATCTTTTCTTTACTATTTCTTTATATTCTAAATTAATACTATATACTGGTATTTAATTATTGAATTTTAGTATTTAACTTAAACTTTTTATTTTAAAAAATAGCAATACCTCACTGGTAAGTAAAAATGTGTATATAATAAATTCACATGGTCTTTGTTGGTTGTCATTAATTGGAATAATCTACTTAAAAAAATTCTTTATATTCATCATATTCTTTTGACGTTGGTTGGTTTGTCTTCTTGCCAAAGAACAAATTGATTTTCAAAATGTTCAATAAAATCCCCCCTCTCAAAGAACCAATTTCATTTTGGTATTTTTTTACTAACTCTACACACAAATCTTAAATATATATATATAATAAAAGCCACAACCTGACTCCACAGTATGGTTTTTTTTATTAAAGTCATTTTTTTTTTATTTATGGAATGTTGACAAATAAATAAATCACATTCAAAATCGTGATTCGTTTTTAGTCAAAAATATTTTTTGAAAAGGATCATTCAAATAATCGATAATTTCTCATTTTGTAGGTCATTACCAAATTACCTTATTCTTTATTTCAAACAAGAATATAATTTGGAAAGAGGATGGGGTGTTTTCATCCAGTTTACTTTTTCCATTCTTCCTAAGAAAAAGTTCATTTGACTATTTTGAGTTTGATGAATGAGAAATAAAAATGTATAGTGGTATTAAAATTTGGCCTGAAAGTACCTCCAGCATTTTTATTTCCATTCATCTGTCTGCGCCAGGCTTTCCCAATCATCAATTATTTTGAGTTTGATATTTCATATTTTTTGTTTTCTCTATATCATTTTCTTGAAAATATTTCCGTTTAATTCTTCATATAGGTACGTACGGTTCGACCCAGATTTTTTAAACTAGATTGTCGTGCGATGACCAACTTTGAAAGCTGATTTTTTTCTTAGGAATTTTATAAACATAGGCCTACCGATATAATTTTATAAACATAGTAAGTAGTCAGTTCGATTATTGTTTTCGTTCAAAAACTTCTTCCGAATTTGATTGAATTCACTTATTTATTGTTTCAAATTCTACTATACGAGGTATTGCTGAATTTTATAATAAAATTTATTTTTGTTTTGTTTTTAGATTGATTTTTTTCCAAAAATTGGAGCCCTCTGTTTTCTTGCTTGTCTTTTTTGAGTTTAATTTTTTTCTTATTTCTTTACGCTTGCGCTAATCGCTTCCTAATTATTTCCTCTTCCTTAAACGAATTAATTTTTCTCTCTATCTCTCCTTATTTTTCAATAATTTTTTTCTTCACGTAAGTACTAAAGTCACTTAGACAAAAATGGAACATTTTTTTTTCATTTGGGGTTTCAAAGTAACTTTGGATACTGAAATGGCAATTTGTTTTACTTCCCCATTGCTGCTCTTGCTGTGGAATTCCCCTTGTGTCGTCCCGATCGCAATTGATTCTACTGTGATGTCAACTCGATCATCATTTGGGTATCAACCGATTTTACCCAAATGCATTTTTGCGACCCGCGTCTTACATCTGCGACGCTCAGGACTTCCTGGCGACGCAGGTTCTTGCAAACACACCGGGGACCGGCGACAGTGCAATTGGCCTATCAACGCCTACATCTCGACGAGAGACTCGTGAAACCAATAAACATCGAGATTTCGTTGGCTTGGACGACGCGAGTAGTTCTTCATCAGGATCGGGACTAGGGGATACGGCCTTGGTGACAACATCGAGCTTAATGTCTTCGACGAGTACACCGCTGACAACGAAACGAAAACGAAACTCCGTCGCTACTCTCGGCGAGGGTCTCGAGCGATCGGCGAAAAAACGAAAGGTAAGGTTTATTGGATGTTTCCGGAAGCTTGTGTTTGTTTTTAAATTTTATGTAAGGATTAGTAGTTGGTTTAAGTTCCAAAAAGGTATTAAAATATGGAGTAAATAAGTAGAAATTTAGTTATTTGTCCCCCCTTTCCATCAGGCTAGAAGACGATTTAAAGGGAAGGGATTTTTTATTGCTTGAATATATATTGATATATTTCATTTTTTTTTTATTACTTTTATTTATGCAACACACTTTTTCAAACAAAAATTTAGAAATTACCCTTATACCCGTATATTTGTACGAATATAGATTTGAAAAATTTCTGGGAGGGGGGCCCAGCTAAAATACGCCACTGGTAGGCTCCCAGCTGAGCCGTGTAAATAAGCTTTTAAACAAAATCGGTCCAAAAGTACTAGTACTTTACTGATGTACTTTTTCAGGTTTTTTCGATTTTCTCAAAATTTGTTTCAACGATTTTGATTAAAATTCATAAATCAATTATTTTTTAGATTCTCTTTAAAATGTATATTCTCATTTTGCCCTTGAAATCTTATGAAGACCACTTGCTCTTGCTTTGGTACCCAGGGGCGGATTAATGCAATTTTGTCGGGGGGGGGGGGGCGTTTTTTTTTTTTTTTTTTATTTAAGGACTTCGTCGGCATCTATGGCCATTTAGATCCCTTTCCTATTTATTTAAATTGATTGGTAACAAATTCAATTGAAATTAAAGAGCGGAAATCATAATTTCTTTAGATTACTAGTTTTTATAACATTTTGAATTTCTTCTCGGGGGGGGGGGGGGGCGATCGCCCCTGCCCCCCCCCCCCCTTTAATCCGCCTCTGTTGGTACCTCAATTGTTAAAAATTGTTACACACACACACACACACCAATTTGCGGGGTCCTCTTTTTTGGACTTAGGGGACCTCAAAACATATATATCCATCGATTTTTGACATTATCGCAATACTTTCTCTCTCTATATATTTCATATATATGGTAAGAGAAAGTAAATACACTATCACTCAAATTCCATAAAATATTTACAGTAGATAACTTGTGGTGCGACGGGGAGTAAAATTTCCCAATTTGGCCTCGTTTTCGGTTCATATTAGTAAAAGGAAAAAATGTCCGATTTGGCATCCGGATCTTTCTCAGATCCGGACGCCAAATCGGATGCCCATTGTTTTATGAAGAAAGAAAGAAAATACTGAGAGACCATTACAATAGACCAAAAGCAATCTTTTGGTTTTAGGATGGTGCCATCCTCAGTTCAATCAAATGAAGTTAATCATCTGATCAAAACCAAAGCCTCAGGATGCTCTCAAACATATTGACTATATATCCCAGACTTTTCCTCTTATAATAATTAACTGCTATTATTATTTTTAATCTACAAGTAAACAGAGTCTCAATAGTTAGATTTTTTTATTAGCTCTTGACAGGAGTGGATTAAAGGAGGGGGGGGGGCGGGGGGGGCGATCGCCTCCCCCCCCCTTTAATCCGCCCCTGTCAAGAGCTAATAAAAAAATCTAACTATTGAGACTCTGTTTCTTAATTTGAATGATATGCATCCCGGCGTGAATTCAGGAAAACATTTAGAGGCGAAATTTTTTTTTACTTATCCAAAAATAAATTTTTAATTTTGAAATTATCATCCCCCAGGAGCTCATCAGAAAATGACTAAGGAACATGGTTCTAACTTATAATAAACAAGTGAATAAGTAAAAAAATTTCGCCTTCGGCGAACAATTGCGCAATTTTAAAGTTTTAAATTTCCCTAATTGACTCAACTTCCTCTCTCACTGGCTAATCAGCGAGAGAGAGTGGTAACCAGGAACATAACGGAAGTCAGTGGCTAGCTAGCGCTTTATATTATAGTATGAATGATGAAGATGATATGATTATTATAGTTTTTTTTTTTTTTTTTTTTTTTTTACAGTGTTAATATCATCGGAAGGCAAAACTACGGACAACCATCATTTTTTTATATTAAAAAAGTAAAACCCTTAAAAGTGCTAATATATTTTACTTTAAAATTTATTATTATATTAAAACACATATTAAAAAGTTTTAATTTCCTCTGTTTTTTTTTTTCTTAAATATTTTTGTAAAACTTTTTTATGTAAATAATTTTTCTATATAATTACTATGTATATAGTAATTTTGTTTGTAAAATAATTCAAACCTCATCTCATGTAATCACAAAAAAAAAAAAAATTTGTACTTTTATATCATCTTGTAAAAAATGTTCTAAAGGACCTAGATTAATTTTGTTAATTGTATAAATTTCTTTAGTATTGAATAAATAAAATTTGAGTTTATATAATTTTATAAATTATAAATAAACATTTTTTATGAGATGATATCTTGATGTAAATAAATTATAAATTAATTTTTAAGGCCCTTTTGACTTTTTTTTTTTTGTAAAAAATTTCCATTATTGATGAATTTCCAAGTAAATAATATTTGTCATCGAAAATAAAAGAAATTTTCCCAGTGATAAGGCTAAGCCTGAAGAAGAAGACCAAGTATTCACGCTGTCAATAAAAAAAATGAAATATAACTTCAAGAAAAATACATCATTTTTCCATCTAAACCGAAACAACTCTTATCATTTAATACTTTTCTTTTTAAAACTGTTAAGAAGACCTTAAAAAGAATCTAAGTCCATCGACGATACCTGTATGCTGCTGCTAACTGGCCTGGGGAACTGACTCCAGCCCGAAGCGACAATTTGTGATTCCAATTTCGGCTTTAAGGGATCGTCCACATATTACGCCTTTTTTGACGATCTTCTAGCCCCCCCCCCCTGTTACTGTTTGTCCTATACAAACAAACCCCCCTCTACAAATATTATGTCACAATATAGAACTACCCTCTCCCCCCCCCGAATAAAATTTCCTATACAAAATTCATATCATTTTACCTTTTTTCCCTCGTGATTCAAATAATCATTCCCTCTTGTGAAAATCATTCGAGCTTTTTTTTTTAAATTGGCCACTAACTCCGGCTTCAGAGCAGTGGCGTCATTTGGGAGGGGGCATTTGCTTCCCACCCCCTAAGGGCTCTGATTTTTATAAATTTTTATATTATTTTAATTAAAATATTACAAAATATATCTACAAGTATACAAACTGTACAAAATTAAACAATTAAATATCTTTTGGCCAAATTAGAGTACCTATTTGTAAGTAAATTTCAAAGAAAAAAAAATGTTTGGGGGCCCCAAGAAAAAAGTTTGCCCCCCCCCCCCCCCCCCCAAGAAAAAGTTGAAATGATGCTACTGCTTCAGAGCAATAAAAAAATTATTACAGAATGGCGCAGTCTTGATTAATTTAAATTATTTTTAAAATAATTGGAATTAGTCACAGCAAAAGTAGATGTTTCGTCTCAGCAGACAGTGTTGGCATTGACCGTGGCGCTACCTCTGGCTTGTCTGTAAATAGATAAAAATAAGCCTAAAGGACATAATAGGATTTGCACCAGAGTTGGCAGGTTTTATCCCACCGAGTATAATACACGGTTTTATACATGTATAAAACTGTTGCGGATAAAACTAGGCCGATGTATAAAAAGGTATAAAACTGTAAAAAAACCAACCCCATCCCCCTGAAAAAACAGCTTAAAAGCTTTTCATATTTTATAATGTTTTAAAGCATTGACGATGTGGTTTGCTTTTATTTAGTGAATAATATAATCAAAATGTTAATAATTGAAAAATGAAATTTTAATTGAATTTCCTTTCTCGTCAGGTTTGCGCATGCGCATCCAGGGTTTCTATACATTTTCTGCAAGTTTTATCCGCGATTACTTGCATGAAAACTGCAATATTTCTGTAATAAAACCCAACTCTGATTTTACCCGTTTATTATTTATTTTGATGTCTCATTTTGTTTTAATTAGAAATTTTCTCCAAATAGGTATAATTTGATAATTAAAATTCATAATACTTGCCACTAAATTTTTTTTTTTTTTTACTTTTTCGGGTTTGAATGCCTCGTCTCTTTTTCTCAACTTCGCCATCTTGCCTTCTTGACTGCTCGAACAGGCTAATCATACATCGTCAACATTTTAATATTTATTATCATTTATTCACATTTTTGAAGGTGAGTGATTTATTTAAATATTTATTTAATTTGTTCAGAATGAAAATTTTCAACGGATTCATTAATTAGAATAATATAATTAGCTTAACCTCGTGAGTGATGTGTCTGTCAACCTGTCTGTCTCACCAAATTTTTAATAATTTTACTCTTTAAAACTTCTAATTCATTTTAATTTTCATTTTAATATTTATTAAATAATATGTTTTATTTAATCGATTCGGTATTTTCTTCAACTCGGTCAAATATTTGCTTTTCCTTATATTTTCATGACACTTGCATTTTTGTTTTTTCTAATTAAAATAATTATCAGCTCTATTTTAAATACATTTCTTATTCTAATTAATAAATGATATTATTATCAAATTAATTATTTATATTCTAATGCTCCTAAAACTAAATTCATTTATTAAAACTTCATGACTTGTTCTTGAATTAATCAAGACACAATTATTTTATAATATATAATTAAATTTAAATCCATGCAAAATTTTTATTTGTTATATATAATATTTTTGTTTTTTTATTTTAGATATGAATTCGAACAGCCCATCCAATCTGTTTTTTGATCCTTTGAAGGAGAACAACAAAATATTTAATCATCATACATATATTATGAGGTAATTGATTTTCATATTTATTTTCAAATTAGCTGAAGGAGTGATTTATTTAATTAGTTCAGAATGAAATTTTTTTAACGAATTCATTAACTAGAATAATATAATTAGCTTAACCTCGGGAGTGATGTGTCTGTCAACCTGTCTGTCTCACCAAATTTTTAATAATTTTACTCTTTAAAACTTCTAATTCATTTTAATTTTCATTTAAATATTTATTAAATAATATGTTTTATTTAATCGATTCGGTATTTTCTTCAACTCGGTCAAATATTTGCTTTTCCTTATATTTTCATGACACTTGCATTTTTGTTTTTTCTAATTAAAATAATTATCAGCTCTATTTTAAATACATTTCTTATTCTAATTAATATAATGATATTATTATCAAATGAATTATTTATATTCTAATACTCCTAAAACTAAATTCATTTATTAAAACTTCATGACATGTTCTTGAATTAATCAAGACACATTTATTTTATAATATATAATTAAATTTAAATCCATGCAAAATCTTTATTTGTTATACTATAATATTTTTGTTTTTTTATTTTAGATATGAATTCGAACAGCCCATCCAATCTGTTTTTTGATCCTTTGAAGGAGAACAACAAAATATTTAATCATCATACATATATTATGAGTTAATTGATTTTCATATTTATTTTCAAATTAGCTGAAGGAGTGATTTATTTAATTAGTTCAGAATGAAATTTTTTTAACGAATTCATTAACTAGAATAATATAATTAGCTTAACCTCGGGAGTGATGTGTCTGTCAACCTGTCTGTCTCACCAAATTTTTAATAATTTTACTCTTTAAAACTTCTAATTCATTTTAATTTTCATTTTAATATTTATTAAATAATTTGTTTTATTTAATCGATTCGGTATTTTCTTCAACTCGGTCAAAATATTTGCTTTTCCTTACATTTTCATAACACCTGCAATTTTATTTTTTCTAATTAAAATAATTATCAGCTCTATTTTGAATACATTTCTTATTATAATTAACATAAGATATTAATATCAAATGAATTATTTATATTCTAATACTCTTAAAACAAAATCATTTATTAAAACTTTATGACATGTTCTTGAATTAATCAAGACCCAATTATTTTATAATATATAATTAAATTATCTTTTAAATCAATGCTAAATCTTTATTTGTTATAGGTCTATATAATATTTTTGTTTTTTTATTTAGATATGAATTCGAGCAGCCTATCCAATCTGATTTTTGGCCCTTTGAAAGGGAACAACAAAATATTTAATCATTTCATATATATATATATATTATTATGAGGTAATTGGTTTTCTTATTTATTTTCAAATTAGATATCCGTCATATATTCTAATGCTGCATTTCTTATTTTAGATTATTAATTCCTCCCCACCCAATTTATTTTTGAATTTAAAGAATTAATTTTTATTTGCTATTTTTAAGTACAAATTCTAATGATACTTTTTCTTTTATTTTCAGATTGTTATCTACTTGGCCCCTTTAAAAAAATCACCCCACCCCCCCCCCACAAACAAAAAAAGAGGAAGATGAATTATAATTTCAAATACGATAAAAAAAAACAAATACAAGCTTGAAGACTATTGAAATATGCTGACCCAGAGCCTAAATATGATTGGAAATCATCGACTTTTAATAAAATTGTCGAAGCTCCAATCATCTCTCCATTTATCGTTGAAGAAGAGATCTCTCAACGACCTCTTAGTGTTTGGTGACCATAGGAAGGGAAAAAGTAAGATAAGAAAACAACCGAAGCCCTACTCAACTCTGGAACTAAATCAATAAGTGAGTATAAAAAAAATTGGGTAAATAACCAGCAAGTTTTCAGCTCGTTAATTGATGTGGATGTGTCTGTCTATCAACCTGTCTGTCTCACCAAATTATTAATAATTTTACTCTTTAAAACTTCTAATTCATTTTAATTTTCATTTAAATATTTATTAAATAATTTGTTTTATTTAATCGATTCGGTATTTTCTTCAACTCGGTCAAAATATTTGCTTTTCCTTACATTTTCATTACACCTGCAATTTTATTTTTTCTAATTAAAATAATTATCAGCTCTATTTTAAATACATTTCTTATTATAATTATCATAGGATATTATTATCTAATGAATTATTTATATTCTAATACTCTTAAAACTAAATTCATTTATTAAAACTTGATGACTTTTCCTTGAATTAATCAAGACACAATTATTTTATAATATATAATTAAATTTAAATCAATGCAAAAACTTTATTTGTTATAGGCCTATATAATATTTTTGCTTTTTTTATTTTAGATATGAATTCGAACAGCTTATCCAATCTGATTTTTGATCCTTTGAAAGAGAACAACAAAATATTTAATCATCATATATATATATATATGAGGTAATTGGTTTTCTTATTTATTTTCAAATTAGATATCGGTTATGAATTCAAGTACATTTCTTATTTTATATATCTAAATTAAAAAAAATTAATTCATTTTTTTATTTTTTTAATTTTAGATAAAATTTTGAGAGTTGTCGATCTGATCTGATTTCGTTCCCCAGAGAAGTATGAAGCATATTATGACCAAAATTTTATAATATTTATATATACATTATTAATGGGTGTGAATTGAATGAAAATAAATTCTACGATCTATTAATATTTTGAAGAAGAACAGAAAATATTCTGCAGTTGCCAAAAAAATCAAATCAAATCAAGGCAAGTTCCAACTGAAAATTCTGCAATTTCAATATCACTTTCACTCTACTTATCCATAAGTAAAATCTTTAATAAAGTATCTTTTTAATATTTTTTTCCATTGAAATCTAAAGAATACTCTTGTTAGAAAAAACCATGATTTAGTAAATTTATTAATTTCCATTTTCTTAAATATTAAATTTAATCCTCTTTATTCTAATGTTGATTTTTTTAGTAATTTATTTTTGAACTTAAAGAATCAATTTTTATCCTTTTGCTATTTTTAAGAACAAATTATAATGATACTTTTTCTTTTATTTTCAGATTGTTTTCTCTTGATCCTCTTTGAAGAGATTGCCTCAATGCTTCTCTGACGACTGATCTTGCTACATTTTTTAAATATATAACAAACAAAAGAAGGTGAATGCTTGAAGACTATTGAAATTTGCTGAACCAGAGCCCAAATATGATTGCAAATCATTTAAGATACTTTGAATAAAATTGACGAAGCTCCAATCATCTTATTTATCGTTGAAGAAGAGATGGCTCAACGACCTCTGAGTGTTTAGTGACCAAACGAAGGAAAGTTGAGGAAAAAGTAAGATAAGAAAACCAACCTAAGCCCTTCTCAACTCTGGAACTACATCAATAAGTAGTGAGTATAAAAAAAAAAAATTGGAGAAATAACCAGCAAGTTTTCAGCCCTTTAATTGATTTGGCATATATAATAATTCTATCATCCTAATACTAATCATCATCAAAACAATAATTAAATAATTTAATAGTCTTTTGTAAAAATTTTTGTAATGAATGGAAAGGCTTTCTATCTGCTACTTTTTTTACTATTTAAAAAATTTTTCATTACCATCTATTTAAAAAAAAGAAAAAAAAAATTTAACAAAAGTTATAAGCTTAACTTTATTTGATTGATGGAGTGAAGCCTTAGTCTTTGAATGTTCAAAATATTAGGAAAGTTTATTTAAACTATGATGAATTCTTGCTGGTTTTTTTTTCCAATTTACTAACTTAGGGCCAGTAAGATTAAATTTCAAAGTAACGTGTTTATTTTATTGTTTACAATACAAAGATGTAGTTTGACTTAAAATATTTGTTTAGGAAATGCTTCAGATTTATTTAACTGCAATGATTCGGTCCATCCACTTGGATTTCATTAGCCACCCCGTTCACACATTTAGCCAGGTCCCGGGTTAACCGAAAGATTTGTGCTGAGCCACACCAGATTTTTTAACTCTTCTTTTCTCTAAAATATCTTTTATATAGGATTTTTCTTTCGTTTATGTATTTTTCCCCAAGGATTGATTACGGAATACTTTTATAAATTGGAAAAAATTATTTAATCAGAAAATTAATTAATTTTTTTTAAATTAGACTCCTTATGAGTGTAATCAAAAATCAATCTTAAGAAAAATTCATTGGCATAAAAACACAAATGCATTTTTTTATTTAAGATGTTTAATAAAATTTTAAATATCTTAATGATGATAATCATTATATCATTATCATATTATATATTGACCCTGTTATGCAATGGTGTGTCAAAGACCAAACATCGAGTTTTGAGAAAATCAACATTAAAGTTTTTTGTTTTCATTGGATTATATATATATATATATATATATATATATATTTATTTTTGTTGTCAATTGTGCAAGTAACATTAGATATAAATTAAAAAAAAAAATACTATTAATTAAAGCATTTGAAACAATATTCCGAGCTTAACTCAATTTTGAATTTTTTTGTCTTTGACACACCATTGCATAACAGGGTCCGTATATAGGGCCTATATATATTTCATTATTATATTATTCATTTGAGATTTGAGATAAGATCCCGTTGCTTGACTAATATTTAGTTGCTTGTTTTTTTTTTTTTTATTATTATTAAACAAAATTAATTAATTTTAATTTAGTTATGCTAATTACAGAAGGAAATTTTAGGGAGAAGATGTAATAAAAATCAGTTTTGTATTATTATTATAAAATTTTATTCGTTTTATATAATCAGATTTTTTTTTAATACTACAATTAATTTTTGATTTTGTTTTTTAATAGAGATTTAATAACATTATTAATAATATTTTTTTTTATAAAATTTTTTTTTTCAGATACGCTCGAGTGCAAGGTGAATTTATCAGAGGCCTTTCGCTTTATCTATCAAAAATCCAAACAAACTCATCAGAATATTTATTCATTTTAAAATGTACATAGGGCCTCAGGCCCCCTTTAGTGTACAAGTTTATTAGAGAGAGGAAAAGAAAGGTATATAACAAAAAGTTATTAAAAAAAGAACCATGTGAAAATATTGAGCATCGCCATCGACAACCGGCTTGAAGGCTGCTAATTCGACCTACTAAAAGACCGGCAGGTGTCGGACAATCAGGAATCGTCATTAGGAAGGAAGTGGGCAAGAGCGGCTGGACGAAAACTGGCAAAGCTAGTGCATCTCTGGATCTCCACAGGAAGGCTGTTCCAGAGCCTGCTGGCTGTTACAACAAACGACCGGGACATTGTCCGAGATCTATGAATAGGACAGGAGAGGGTAAGAGCTCTCTGATCGTCCCGGTGTGACTGAATTAAAAAGATCCCGCGGAAGTGCGGATCTGGTAATTTTGAAAAGAAATATTACGAATCTATACCTCACAAACGCCCGCAGATCCATCCCCAGAAAGTCCCTAACCCGGCGGGAGACATGATCCCTTAGTGCCAGATTGTATATGTACCTCACACACGCATTGAGGACCACACTTAGGTCCTCTAAATGAAAAAGAATCCGCATTAAAAAAAACTACATCACTGAAGAGGAAGTGAGGAAGGATTAAGGCCCTGGCCAACCTTATGCGAAACCACTCAGGTGTTAAGCTCGCGAGACGCCTCAGCGGATATAAGGCTCCATAGATACTCTTACTTATATAAGGGCAGTATAATTTGCATCAGCGCTCTTGATTTTTTATATACACTGAATAATGGAACGTGGCTGTAGCTGATATGTTTAATAGGAGGGGGTGCAGCCAAATAATTGAGCCTCTTATTAGGTAACGAACACTCTTTATTGGGACATTTTGGCTGGGATCAACCCCCGCCATCCTCAGCCTTCAAAGAGCATATTTAAATTTTATATATACAAATAGAGCTGTCATATATCAATAATTCAAGTTATTCGCATTCTTTGTCCAATGAATGTAATATTACTTAATAGAGGCTCAATTATTTGGCTGCACCCTCTTTCCTATTAAACATTTTTTATACACCCTTTATAATTATTACTAAAGTATATTCATAAATTAAAATAAAAAATTAAAATTTGATTTGTTCATTTCAGGCATGCATGCAGGCCTTACATTGAGGGACATCACATTCATCCTCGGATTGCGTTCTTTAAATAGTTTCATATCTTGGTGTTTGAAGATGCGGCTGTGATTTATTAGATGACTATCAGAATCTCCATCTCAATGCCTGGAGGAAAATAAAAATGCCATGTAAGTATTTTTATTATTTCTTTTTATTAAAATCGGAAATGTAAGAATTAATTATAATACAAGTGGGACTTCATTTAAAATTAATAATTAAAGAGACATGTTGAGTTCATGAGCCACCCCTATCAAATCATTTCGGCAGGTCCCGGGCTAACCTAGTTGGTCGGAGTCTCAAATAGGGCCTTTTGCGTCGTTGGGCTCAGGTTTTCTTTCACAGAGAAGAGATTCTGGATGTAAATTTGAATATTTTGATGATTTGGTGACATTGCCCTTTTATTTTTATTAGTATTTTTTTTTGGCGTATTACTTAACCGCAAATGATTGTGGTGATTGTTGCTCTACTCCGTTGCACAGATCTATTAAAAAACAATTTGAGGTCGATAGCTCTCAAAATTATGGCCGCTGGAAACTCCCAAAATTAGCACCCCGAGTCGCGCACCTTAAGCTGATGAGACAGCTACACAAATTACAGCTACACAAATGGAGACATAGGCACAACAGGGTGGCCACAGACCTGAAAAACCTTAAAAAAATTTTCTATAAAAAAGAACACCAATGTTTTTGTTATTTTTACAAAAAAAATGGGTTTACTTGAAGTAAATAAAATTAATTTCAAACAATTTAACGATTTTTTGAGATAAGACATTTTTAATATAGGTATGCTTGTATCAAGAAAATTTCCATAAGAAAAGTATTTTTTTCCAGTGTCAGATATCAGTGATTGAGCAAAAGTTACCCGTCTCAT
>JAKCPI010015871.1:0-22302 GCA_023213315.1 Euborellia annulipes | reverse complement strand
GTTGTTTGCTGTGCACATCAGGTTTTTTTTTAAATAGCTATAAAAACTTTTAAATATTGGAGGCTGCTGCTTCTTCTTTAGAAATGTTGGGTTTGATTACGACCAAATTTGATAATAGCCTCAGATACCGAAAGACTTAACATAATTAAAAAAGTAAAAAAAAAATCGTCTTTAGAGAAATCTTAAAATAACAATTTTAAATTATGATTTTTGCATTGTTTTGTAGAAAGAGAGCTCTTTCATGAATACGTCATTGGATGACCCTTGACGTAACAACAAACCACTAAATGTGGCACGCAAATTGGACTTTTAAATTTAATTTAATTTTATATATTTCCAAATTTTAATAAATTGCAAGTTTTTTGCTCTAAACGCTAGTTCTCCTTGCCCCTTTATGATGCTAATTTTTTCGAATAAATCTGATTATAACAACGATAATGAAAAGTGTGGGAGGTTTTTGTCCCCCGACAAGTCAGGGTTCACTCAACAGAATATTAATATTAATAAAAGCAAAGCATTCATTCATCTCTCTCTGCTTTTGGCTTCTTTTGTCGATGACATTAAGTTGACACAAAGTTTGTTGTTGTTGTTGTTTATTGCCTGTCCCTGAAGCAAAGCAAGAGCAGGTATTATTATTATTATTATTATTACTAATGTTATTATTATTATTTAGTGAATGTGGGGAAGGAAAGGAACAAAGTTTGTCTCGAGTGCTAATCAAGAAAGACCGAGAAGAGGGGGGAGAGAGACGTTGACACCGCAGAGAGAGAGAGAGAGAGATGGATCACTTCATCCATCATCAGAAGAAAGAACTTCGCTCTCTCTTTTTTCTTAAGAGTTGAATTGCAGATGAATGTCCATTAATATTCAATTAGTTTAAGAGAGAGAGAGAGAGAGAGAAAATATTAAAATAGCACAATATAAACTCACGGTTAGAACACAAACATTAATATTTAAAATATCTACAAAACACAAATGATAATGAACAAAAATAAATTTCGAATTCATCTCTAATTAAAAATACGAAAAAATCATATAAGATAATAATAAATAGTGAAGTCGGGAAGGTAAATTTCTTTATTTTTTTAAATTTTTTATTTGGGGAATAACCAGAAATCGCCCCTCCCTTTTCTCCGTGGTTCAGAGGTTACAGATTTTGACAAATGTCAATATTGATAATCTAAAGGCCAAGGTAGGGGGGATTCATACCCCAGTAATTAAATTAAATAATTATGCACGAGTCATGATCTTTTAACATAAGTAGATAAACTTTTTTTAGATAGATTTATTCGGCGCGTCCAAAATTGAATTCTTCTTAATCTACAGTGGGCGCCACAGTCTCTGATATCCTCTAAAGTGTAGCTTTAAGCTTAGGCAACCAAAATGCTTAGCTTTCTGAAGTTTTATCTTAAAAGTAGCTTTTCTCTTAAGTTGCATTTAAAAAAATTTTCAACCACCCCAATACGCTGTTGGATGTCTGATTACCTAACCTTTTCTCAACATCAAGCACTATTCAGTTAGATATACTGAGTCTATGGGGTTTGGTTCATAAAAAACAACGAAACTTTATTTTATTTTATTTTATTTTTTTTATATATAATAAAAACACTCAGACTTTTTCCCCATTCACACTCACACACACATACACACAGTCTTTTCGGCAACTTAGGCCATTTAAGGTTCAAACGATACTGTAATTTATTAATATATATTTATTGGGGTCCAGGCATTCTTATTTAAAACACCTTTAACCTGAAAAGTACTATCTTGCCGGAAGCTGCGGTCTCCCCCCTAACCCCTTCACCTCCTTTCTCTCTCTTTGTTATAAATATAATAGGAGTGTTTTTTTTTTCTAACTATATATATTTGTTAAAAAAAAAATTAGGTGTTGGCTGTGTCTTCTACACAGCCGGTGGCTTTTTAACGTGACAACGTCTTTTGCTTGACTTCAAAAAATTTTTTTTTCTCTTACCTATATTGAAATATAAAGAGAGAAAGTATTGTTTTTTTTTTTTTTTTTTTTACTAGTAGTTTGTTTTCATAAAAAAACATGTCCAAACATTTTCACTGAAACAATATATGACAGGTGTGGCCAAACTTTTATCCATTAAGGGCGACATATGCTTAAAAATGAGGTCTTTTCGAGAAAAAAACCAATTTTTGAGTTAATTACTTGGGATTTTTTTTATTTATTCTATTAGAGGTTATCTTTCTGCACCAAATGACATCCCATTTAGTCTGATCCGATTAGCCGTTCGGAATCTACAGGGGTTTAAAATTTCGAAAAACGAAATCCCGCCGAGTGCTCTCATGCGGTAAAATGACGTCATATCAAAAAAATGAAAAAATAACCTCTGGGTATTGAACCACTCTTTCTAAAACTATATTTAGATTTAATGTAGCTTTTATGGTCAAGTCGCTATGCGTTGCACAAGTAGGGCTATTTTTCGATATTTTTTTGTCTAAAAAATGAGGTTTTTCGAGAAAAAAACCAATTTTTGAGTTAATTACTCGGGATTTTTTTATTTATTCTATTAGAGGTTTTCTTTCTGCACCAAATGACATCCCATTTAGTCTGATCTGATTAGCCGTTCAGAATCTACAGGAGTTTAAACTTTCAAATTAGAATTTACCGCAGCAGCGGTAAAATAAAATGATAGGAAAAAAATAAATGGTGAATTCTTTAGCTGAAAACTCATTCTTTCTAACCGTATATTTCCCATAATTATACCTCTTAAGACAGAGGAGTTATTCAAGCCAATAAACTTTTTCGTGCATGCCCCCTCTAACATGCCACTATAAGACACATGATTTGTAAGACGTTGTCACGTCAAAAAATTGTCATTTACGTCTTAATTAAAAACGTTATTATGTTATAGCAATTTTAAGATAAGATAGCTATTATAAAAATAATTGAGAGATAAATATTTTTGACTATAATATTAATAGTTATTGAAAAATAAAATAAGTTTCTTTTACCAAATTCAAATGCAAATATTTCGATAATCAATTCCATCATCAGAGAGTTGAATATAATATTTTATATTAGTATCCCCATATCATTATAAAAAAATTTACTTCTGTATATTTTTGACTAAATTTTCTTGAATCCTAGGAAAGGTTTCTCTAGGTGAGGTACAAATGACTAAATTCAGAGATAAATGAAAAAGAGCTCTCTCTCTCTCTCTCTCTCTCTCTCTCTCTCTTGGAGAGAGAGGGGATCTGACTGAACTAATAGCATTTAAATTTTTATATTAAAAACAAAATTTAATAAAAGCAATATTAAAAGGGGGAGTGAGTGAGTGATGGTGAATAATAATCAAAAAAAAAAAAAATAAATAAATAAATAATAAATGGAAAGATAATAGAATAATCTTTGGGGTTGGGGAGGCAGAGGCGCAGAGGCACACCTTGGGTCAATTTCCGGGAGCGAATGTCAAAGGGAGAGACAATTCGCATCGCCACTCTCCAGGAGAAGAGGATGAATGATAATAGAGTGCACGAGGCTTCCTGTAGATTCGCTTCTGGCCGGATATGAAACGATAAAAAAAATACCAGGAGCTAGAGCTCTCTCTATAAGGGATTGTTTTAGAAGAACGGAGCAGAGGAAATTAACGTCCAGGAGGAAAAAAAATCCATCATTGAGGCGAGCGAATTCAACGTATCAAAAGAATTAGCGAAAAAAAAAAACAGTGGGGATGTTTTAGCGAAATGGAATTATGAAATTTGATAAATGAAAACAAATTTGTTACTAGAGCTGGGTTAAGGCACAGCCAAGATATATAAGTTAATTTTTATTTAATTAAACCAGCTGGTGTGATTAAGCACATCAAAACAAAAATGAATTAATTAAAATTAAAAGCCAATACAATTTCGATAACTTTTATCGTTCAGGACGATAAAGGAACCTCTGACCTCTGACTCTTAGGACAATTTCCATTTTTACTTTCTCTTACCTCTATATATGTTAATACATGGACCCTGTTACGCATTAGCGTGTCAAGCGCCAGCTACAGAGTTTTGAGAAAATTAACATTAAAGTTTTTTGTTTTCATTGGATTATATATAATTTTTGTTGTCAATTGTGCAAGTAACAATAAATATAAATTTTTTAGGACATATTTCATAAAAAATACTATTAATTATAGCATTTGAAACAATATTCCGTGGTTAACTCAATTTTTTGGCGCTTGGCACACTAATGCATAACAGGGTCCATATAGAAAGAGAAAGTATTGGATTCATGTCAAAAAAAATTGGATGTCAAAATTTTGATGGATATACACTTTTTAAGGTTCCTTGAGTCCAACATGGTCTGTCTGTTTTCAATTTAAATTATGATGGAATTGAGATACAATGTTGGAATTTTATATTTAAGTTAGCGTGAAAAAAAGCTTTTGAACAAAATTGGGAAAAAAATACTAGTACTTTACTAATGTACTTTTTCATTTTTTTTTTTTGCTCCAACGATTTTGATTACAATTCAAAAATCAATTATTTTTTAGATGCTCTGTATATTCTAGCCCTTAACCCGTGGCTCAGAGAGAAGACACTAGCTTCTCG
Organism: Euborellia annulipes; assembly: GCA_023213315.1. Taxonomy (NCBI): domain Eukaryota; kingdom Metazoa; phylum Arthropoda; class Insecta; order Dermaptera; family Anisolabididae; genus Euborellia; species Euborellia annulipes. The sequence continues at coordinate 17,739 of JAKCPI010015871.1, read as the reverse complement.
CGCCGGAGTCCCGGGTTCGCTTCCCGTCTCAAGCGAGAAAAATTTATTTGACTACAAATCATTTGAAATAAATGGAGATGGGGGTATCAATGGCCTGAAAATGCCGAAAAAGACCTTTAAAAAAAATGTATATTCTCATTTTACTCTTGAAATCTTCTGAAGACCACTTTACTTTTGTACTTCATAGGAGAGATAGGCTAAATGGTTGCCATAGTAACAAATAATAAATATTTTCCCATGTTTATAAATTTTACATCTTGAATTCTAATATTTCGGTGGAAACTAAATATATCTATATCTCGACACAAAAAAATGTGCCGTGACAAGCACAGAACACAACTTTCTCTTACCTAGGCTAAGAGAAAGCTGTGTGCTGTGCGACCATTTTCTTGATTATTTCGTTCGTATAAAAATATTAAATTTATTTTTTACTTATCCCCTTGCTTTCTAATTATTCGAACTTTTGATAAATAAAATTTGCTTTGCCATCATTTTAAAAAAATCTTTTCGGCCATAGAGACTTTAAAAGATACACAATATGTAAATTTCGATAGAAATTATTCAGACACATTTATTTACACCATTTGGTATTTAAATAAATATTCACCGGACTGCGTGGGGTCCAAGCCTACTCCTCTGGGTATTTAGGTTATCAATAGTGACATTTGTCAAAATTTCTAATCTCCCAGCCAAGGAGGGGGTCCCTTGTCATTCATGTTCATTTTATTTGAATTCTAGAAATTATGTTATCTTAGCTTTAAATAAAATTATCCTATAAATAAGAAATTACATATAACGGGTTTGTGAAGAAAATTCATATGAATTATAGTTAGAAAAGGAAACAGGAGAACAGGAGAGGAAGTCAGCCAGTAGGGTAGCTTCTATCAATTAAAACTCACAACAAAAGAAAACCTTAGCTACCTACCTACCTAGTTATCTTTACTTTAATATTATAATTATCCTAGGATACACGCCCCTCCCCGTTCCCTCTTCGCCGATCAATATTCTTGATCTGATTACTACAGAAATTTTGAACAATGGCAGGAGGAGGCAGCCAGTAAGGAGTGTCTCTAAATGTCTCAATGAAAATGTCAAAATTCGCGACGTTTTGGACCAAATTTATTCGACAATCTTCAGTCATATGTAAATACAAAAGGCTTCAAAAAGACTTGATATTGCCAAATTACAAATGTCCAAGTTATTAACAAGTCTAAATCAACATATGAATTAATTTATTTAAGGTTCAGGTAATCCCAAATGAGCAACCCAGCTAGTCGTTTTTTCAATTTTTATTTAAACATAAAGTGCCAGGGCCAACATTTCGGTCGCATATAGGACCATTATCAGGGCTAAAATATAACAGACAAAATCAAACATTGATCACAAATTCTTTTTAGTTGCACCATTACATAATTTATTATAAATAGAGACCGGATTTTAAGCAAAATGCTTATTGCTCAATTTTATAAGCAACCATTACATATTTAGTTTCCACACGAATTACGAAAAACTAAGTGCATTGAGATTGCATTTTTTATGCTTTTTTTGCTTTTTTTGAGTTTTCATGCTTTTTTTTCCCTTTCGTGCTTATTTGAACTTATTTTACGAATATTTATAATTTTTTTTTTTATTAAAAAAAAAATTATAGCATTGTAAAAAAAAATTTTCCGCAGGGTGAAAAAATTTGGTTCCGCAAAAACAAAATTTTTCGCAGGGCGGGGTGGAATAAATTTAGTTTCTTTAAAAAAAAAAAATTTGTATACGCCATTGGTATGAGTAAAAATTGCTTATGAGATGCTTTTTTTCAACTTTTATGCTTATTTAACAACTTTTTATTCAAGTTTTTTATGCTTTTTTAAGCACTTTTTTTCCATTTTTTTATGCTATTTTGTCCGGTCTCTAATTATAAACATTTACACAAGCCATTGTCGATTTAATAATCCTCTGGGTCATATTGGCCAAAGAAATTATTAATAAAACAATATGAATAATATATTATGAATTAATATATTAATGTACATTTACATATGAGTGACCATGGTCAAATAAATTTGGGCCGAAACGTCGCGAATTTTGACATTTTCAGTGATTTAGAGACACTCCTTACTGGGGTGGCACCTCCTGCCATTGTTCAAATATATCACAGCCATTTCCATATTCAAGGATACTACAGAAATTTTATTGTAAAATTTTCACTTATGACTTGAAATTACTATTCTATTTAAATTAACAAACAGATATGGCTTTTATATTATGTATTGATTTTGAATATAATTTTTTTAAATATTTTTTTAAGCTAATTTTCTTCAAGTAAATTGACAGACAGGGAAATTTACGTTAACAAATATGAGAGATAATTGAATCAAAGCATCATTCTTAATAAACAATTTATTAATAAAGAATCAAATCGCCTGAGGAGAGAGATTGGTTCGTTTCGTTGTGCTTGGCTTGTTTCCTCCTTCCTTAGGCCAGATGAGCTGATTATCCCATCTTGATGGACCCGGAGGCTGCGACGTCTTGGCGACCGGACATGCACAAGGAAATGAGCCTTGCGGCTCCAGCACCCGCCAATTTCCGGTCAGAGAAACTCGCTTCTTGCTTCTTATTTCGCCTTATTTGTCAAGGTTGCCTGTCTGTCTGTCACAAGTTCTCATCTCGCTCCTCTTGCTTGACTTTTTGTTTTTAATTAAATTAAACATACAAAACGAAAACTAACGAACTATGTGAGGAGTATTTTTATTATTAAATTTTAATTCATTATTATTATTATTTGAAATTCCTATCGGGATTTATTTACTCGAGGTGCTTTCGTGCACGTAAACACACACCTCAAACCCAACCGGCCTCTGGCCGTAGCCATCTACCGGCACCCCGTAAAGTTACATTATTTTCTATCTCTAACTCCTCCTCCTGCTTTTGTTTCTAGCTAGTGAACTAATTCTTATTTCGGCTCTTATCCAACCTTTTCTATGCTAGGGAGGATGTCCTGGTTGAGGTAGGACTCCCTCAGCACCGACTCCTTTCGAAGAATGCATCATTGAGAGGGAACTGCTTTACGTCCCTTCCACAGGACGGGATGTCACAGCAACTCCCTCTCCTCGTAGAGCTGGGGGCTATTGTGGTGAGATTCTATATTCCAATTGAGTGCCTGCTTGAGGATTTGTTTACATTAAATAAATATTTTTATTTAATGAAATAATCCCACACGCTACTTCTTTGGCCGATTTTATTCACAAGCTACGTAAAACACTTTAATATTCCCGACCTCAGAAAGTTCTATCAGCCCCAACCCTCCTACCTCCCCTTGTAAAATTTAATTGTCAACTCATACTTATTGTATGTTTATATTTTGATATTGTTGGTGCAAAATTAATTAAAATAATGTTATCCATGACAACTCTTAGTCATGTCCTTAGATGATGCCATTCTAATGTGTTCTGTTTATTATATTTTTCAATATAAATCTAGTAGTTATCTTATATACCTCTGGTATATAAATCATATTTTAAAACACTGCCTTATGCAGTGCATAAGTAAATATTATACTGACGAATTGTATGCCTTGTAATTTTAACAATAAAAATAAATTAACGTCAAAATCCCTCACACTATTTTTCCATTTTTTCACAACACTTCTACACATGTCATATTCCAGACCTCAGACCATTTAAGACTTTTAAACGACCTACCTCGCCTTTATATAATATATATTTATTCAGAGTCCGGCTTTTTTATTTAAGCCATTTGGATATCAAGGTGGCTTAAATAAAGTCATCAGTCTACCTGGGGTCCAACCCGCGACGTTTGGTATCCTGGGTTAGCACGCTAACCTCTACACCAAGCCCCGTAGGCTACGTACTAAAATTAAGAAATGCTAGTTCTATTTTATATCGTGTCATTATTTGTAAACAAAATTCGAATTAATACGAAGCATATTTCAAGTGATATTTGATTTTCCAAAATTGAAATTAAACGATTTTTACAATTGGTTAATTCTGAAAGTGGCCTAAGTCCATTTGCACCCCGTAAATATACTTTAGTTAATCAAATTCGCCAGAAACAAATTTATATAACTAAATTAGATATTGATAAAGAAGTAGAAACATTCACCGACTTCATATGCTTAGATTTTTTAATTATCAGATATGCTAACCTTTATTTTCTCGAAACAATAGAAAAGGGATTTACACCACTTTCAAAATAAACGGTCCATATATAGATCTCAAAAAATATTTAATTATTATAAAATAAGTTTGAATGAATTATATACCTAAACCTATATAAAAATTCGCCTAGTCCCAAAAAAAGGAGAGTGTTAATTCTTTTAACACTCGATGCATTCAAATAAGCAAATTTATTTATTATTATCTTATTAAGTAAAAAGATAAGAGCGCAAAATGAAAGGGCTCGCCCACATAGACAAACAAAGGAGGAATCAAACAAGCAAGGGCAGGTGGGTAGAGAAAGAGAAAGAAGAGTTAATCGGCGTGAGATGGAGATGTCGTGTGGAGCGAATGCATGCATGCTTTACGAGCCACCCGTTATTGATTATAAAACGCGCATAATGCGATTTTACGATCGAGTTATTGTTCACACACACACACGCACACACACACACACACGGATGAAGCTTAAATCTAATTGGATTGGATCAGCAGCTGAAAACATTTTAATCCGTTTGCCAAGACAATCATCTTCGGCTTCTCATTTTACTGTATCCAATACTTTCTATAGGTCTATATTTCATATATAGGGTGAGAAAAAGTAATATTTATATTTTATTAGCATGGACCCGGACTCGAAAGAGGCCGTGATTAGAAACTCAAACAAAATATTTTAAGCTCCTCCGTTTAAAGTTTAATTTTCTATCAATTCTTATTAATTTTTATAAATTTGTGGTGCTATTATATTCTTTTGTACATAAAGTAACTATTTATCAAGTAAGTTTGATTGGAAGTGCCTGGGTTTTTGTCAACCCATGGCAGATTCGAACCATAGCCGCCATGTCAATCTTCCATCCGCTATTTATTCCGCTTTAAATACTCTTAATGACTCTCAAAAGGATCAAGACTCTGCTGTTTTAAAAAGAAAACTTCAAGAAGATGAAGACATTCAGCCAACTTCAATTTCCAAGAAGAATGTTTATAGTTCAAGTATGGATTCACAGAATCAACCATCTACCTCGTTTGCATCAATCTCTCCGCTGTATCAAATAACAATAATACTGGTGAGACATCTCGTCCTCGATATTTTTTATCATGTTTAAATAATTATTATGAAAAATATGATAATGGTCCTTTCTATTTGTTTATAGAAAATTTAGCTAGTAAAAAAGGATTCATCCTATGCTAATTGGCAAATTAGTAAGGATTAATTGTTTAGAAATATATAATAATATTTTGACAATTAAAAAAATAGACTCATATACAGTTCAAATTGAAATAAACAATTTTATGTCAACAAATAAATTGAGAGAGCAAAGCTTTTGGGAAGATAATGAACTTGTTTGTTATATTCCACATTTTTTGATACAGAGGCAAGGTATTGTCCGGGATGTAGACTATTGTTTATCAGACCAAGAAATCTTAGAGTATGTGGTATCGGAACAGCCTGTATTAAAAGCGAAAAGAATTTTAAGAAAGATAAGGATGGAGTTAATCGCATTCCCACTCCTTTAGTTATACTCACATTTAAGGGGCAAAATATTCCTAAAGAAATAAAAATATTAGAAGTGTTATGCAAGGTAGAAATTTTTTAAACAGAAAGTGATACAGTGCCGAAATTGCTTAGGCTTTGAAAACACTTATGTCGGAAAGCTTTCTTTCTTTTAAAGAAGCATTTCTTTTACTAAATAGTAAATCTACATACTCCAAAAAAACTTCAACTAATCCAGGCAATTCAACAATAGGCCAACCTCCTGCAGAAAATGCAGTCTCTATGGAATCTCTACCTAGGATTGAAGACAATTTAAACGAGCCTAAAGTTCATAAGACAATTATGGTTTCTAGTCGTCCTCGTTCTCCAAAAACCGAAGGAAGCCCCTCATTTTGAGCAGCAACAAAATATCTCCAACAATATCTCTCCCTCCGCGCCTATAACGGCAGATTCAACCTATAAAGCAAATACAGCCCATCCAAATAAAAACCAATTAATTTTAAATAATTTTTTCCAAAAGGTTATTTCTAATGAAATTTCTTTGGCCCCTTTTAATCTTCCCAAAGATGATGAAGAATTTTTTATTAATGAACTTAAAAAATATAAAAACTTTGATAATATATTAATTAATAGGCCTATATAATTCCTTTACATATTTGTGTATATATATTTAAGGTTTTTTCTAGTTAATTGTATAAAAATATAACATAAAAATGTCTAACTAGCTTTAAGTATCTATGTAAAAATCTTATAATTTTAATGTATATAATTTTTGTGGTATGACCAGAGTAGTCCAACCACCAAATAAATAAAAAAAAAAAAAAAAAAATTAGCATGGACCCCATTTCTCTTATCTATCCTATGAAGTACAAGAGTAAAGTGGATTTCAAACAATTTTGAGGGCAAAATGAGAATATACATTTTAAAGAGCATCTAAAAAAAGTAAAAATAAACGATTTGTGAATTTTAATCAAAATCGTTAGAGCGAATTTTAAGAAAAATCCGAAAAAAACTGAAAAAATTTTGTAGTATTTTTTGGCCGATTTTGTATAAAGTTTTACTTTCACACCTCAGATGGGTACCTAACTTAAAAATAAAATTTCAATCTCGTAGCTCATTCCATTCTTGAGATATTTTGCTCAAAGACAGACAGACAGACCATATTAGGCAACTCACTTTTTTGGATTCAAGGGATCTCAAAACGTGTATATCCATCAAAATCTCCGACATCGAATTTTTACATAAATCTAATACATTTTCTCTATATAAATTAACAAGCCTTATTCCATAGAGCAGTCAGTGGTTTCCAAACTTTATGTTAAAACGCCTCCCTTATAAATATTTAATCATATGACGCCTCCCCCTCCCCATTTTATAAAATAATACAAAAACAAAATTTTTTAAGACTCCAAAAATATATATTTATATTAATACCGAGTCATAAAAAAAATTCCAAGACATATGCAACCAAAATTCTTTCTTTTATTGTACCATTCCAGGCTGACGTTTCGCTCACTGGTCTAGGCCATCCTCAGAGCAGGATCGCCGAATAAATGAAATTTCAATTTTAATTCACGCCTCCCGTTCCAGGCTGACGTTTCGCTCACTGGTCTAGGCCATCTTCAGAGCAGGATCGCTGAATAAATGAAATTTCAATTTTAATTCTCCGCCTCCGGCTCTGAAGATGGCCTAGACCAGTGAGCGAAACGTCAGCCTGGAACGGAGGCGTGAATTAAAATTAAAATTTCATTTATTCTCGCCTCTGAACATGGCCTAGATCAGTGGACGAAACGTCACAATAAAAGAAATAATTTTGGCTGCATATGTTTTGGAATTTTTTTTTTTTGACTCCGCCTTAATAATACTTCCAGCCACAAAGACATACCATACCTCACAATAAATGTATATAAAAAATTCTTATTCCTATTTATAAAACTGGCAATCATTTAGAAAGTTGCTCGCAGTGGCTAATATTCGAGCCTCCCCTTTGACTAGTCCGCGCCTCCCTAGGGGGGCGCGCCTCACAGTTTGGAAACGCTGCCATAGAGGATCTCAAGTCTTCCTTCGTGAAGGAGGCAAATGGAAGTAATATTTTGGGGATTTTTAGTGATAAATTGGCACCACACAAGTTAGCAATATGACTGCCCAATTCCCAAAAGCCGAACCCAAATTTTCTCTTTTATCATTATATAGGCCTACAGGTCAAAAAAAAGTAAAAAGATATGTATTATTTAATACAAAAGTTGTATAAAATGTTGTTTAGTATGCCGATGTTAATTAAATAGCTTAAAAGCTATTTCAATTTGTTCGATTGTTGCCAAATATTGCGCAGCCTCTTTCTTGGCTTTCCCGAAAAACTCCTGAAGCAACATTGTGTGAAGAAGGTGTCAAAGAACACTTTGTTGCAATAATACAATTCTAACAAACTTGTATAATATTTAAATAAAAATTTTTTTTTTATAATATTTATTTTAAGTATGAAATAAAAAAAAAACCGTCTTTCGTCAACACATTTCATTCTTTTGTCCCTGTTTAATAGCAGCAGCGCACACTCAATGCCTTTTAAAACAAATAACTAAATGGCTATTTATTTATTATATAATAACATTAACACTTTCTTCGTTTTTTTTTTTTTTTTTTTTGTGGAGATCATTAAGAAAGAAACACAAAACGGAAACGACAATGACAAAGCTTTTCTTTTTTTTTATTAAATTATATTTAAAAAAGCTTCTGTATTTATTTATTATTATTATAGTACGTGCCTATTAGTAGAATAAATATTATAAATGGTGTTAAAAGTATCACTGAATTAAAGGAGGAAAAAAAAATGAAATAGACATGGACAATAGAGATTCTTCTTCTTTTTTTTTTGGAGGCTTAGGTAACAATTCGTCCATTGTTCGGTGACGTCATCAAGTGGGACTTGTAATATTTGCATTTGAAAGTTGTTGTTGTTGAGTTAGGTTTATGACCTTTTTGCACTTGCATCCCATTATCATAGGCAGCTCCATCATCGGGGACGTCATCGGATAAATATAAATTTGAATAAATAAGAAATCTGGTGTGTGGTTTTATTAAGTAAATCGTGATAAATTTTTTTGTTAAAAATAAAGATTTTTTTTTTTTAAACACTTTTTTCCCCATTCACACACACAGTCTTTTCGGTAACTTAGGCCATTTAAGACTTTTTAGAATACCCAGTATTTTAGTAATTATCTATTGGGGGTCCAGGCATTCTTATTTAAGCCATTTGGTATCCAAATGGCTTAAATAAAATCACCGGACTGCCTGGGATCCGAACCCCCCGACCCTTGGTATACAAGGCAAGAACGCTACCAACTACGCCAAGCCCGGGGGCAAAATAAAGATTAAAATTTATAGAAAACATTCCCTGATTAAATAAAATGAAAACTTCAAATTTTTGTTTGATACAAGAAAAATACTTTTCCAGTATATTTTAAATGTTGACTGCTTGAAATAAACTATGGTTATTTCTAAAAATTTTAATCTCATATTATATTTTAAGAAAAGAAGAATTTGAAATAATTTTTTAAATGTGTAAAAAGTTCCAAAGGGGACCCCCTTTTGAATTGAAATTAACATGCAAATCCCCCAAATGGGGTTAATCGACTATGGAAGGAGGCCGGAAAGTGAATTTGAAAAATCTGAAATACATCAGTAAAGTGTACTTCAAACAATTTTCACGATAAATTTCACTGATATACTTTTTAAAGAGCATCTAAAAAAAATAGTTGATTTATGAATTTTATTCAAAATAGTTGGCGTGAATTTTGAGAAAATCGAAAAAAACTGAAAAAATACATCAGTAAAAAACTAGCACTTTTTGGCTGATTTTGTTCAAAAGCTTATTTTCATGACTCCGCGAGGTGCCTAACTTAAATATAAAATTCCAACCTCGGAGATCATTTCCTTCATGCTTAAAAATGTCCAAACTTTCGATTACCGTAGGTAATAGTGTAGTTTGCTTAAAATGCTGTCTTCACTGGGTCTGTTTTGGTTTGAAATGCAAAAGTCATAATTTTTCAAAGAGGCTACAGAGCTGGTTTTTAGTGTTGTTTAAGGAAACACATCAAGTTTTTTTTTTTTACTTCAAAACTAAAGATGTTCTTCCTTTGGTTATCCTACACACATCCCATCGGCAATCAATTTCTTCCCCATACTCTTTAGTTGAGGGAAAAAAAAAAAAAATTAATATGTGTTTCTCTTTAAACAAACTAAAACCAGCTGTGAGGCTTCTTTTGGATAGCATTTATATGACTTTGATATTTCAAACCAAAACACAGAGCTAGGGTGCAAGGCGGATCCAGAGGTGTTTCTCGGGGGGATAATCTGGTAATCTGGTGGATGTCGCACAGCACAATATTTTTTTCTAATTTCGGTAATTTAAAGGCGCATTCTGTACTTGTTTGCCAGAATATAAATACAAATCAAATTTTTACTTTCTCTTACCTCTATATATATATTACTTTCTCTTACCTATGTATATATGTAATATATATATAGAGAGAAAGTATTGGTTTCATGTCAAAAATTCGATGTCGAGATCTCTGATGGATCTTCACGTTTTGAGGTCCCCGAGTCCGAAAAAGTGGTTTTCGCGACATGGTCTGTCTGTCTGTGTGTGTGTGTGTCTGTGTGTGTGTGTGTGTTCAATTTTAAGCATGAAGGAATTGAGCTAGGAGGTTGAAATTTTATATCTAAGTTTAAACACTCCCCGGGACCGGGAAAATAACTTTTTAATCAAAATCGGCCAAAGTATTAGTACTTTACTGATGTACTTTTTCAGTTTTTTTCGATTTTCTTCAAAATTTGCTCCAACATTTTTTTTTTATTCAAAAATCAATTATTTTTTTAGATTCTCTTCAAATGTATATTCTCATTTTGCCATTGAAATATTCTGAAGACCACTCTACTCTTGTATTTCATAGGGAAATAGGGAGAAATGGTTGTCATGGTTACAAAAATAAATATTTTCCCATACTTATAAATTTTACATCTGAATTCAAATATTCCCTACTGCCGAACTAAATACATCAAATCTGGACAACACAAAACAATTTAGATTACCGAAGGTAAGAGAAAGTTGTGTGCTATGCGACCAGTCACACCAGATTTTTAAGTATTAATTTTTAAAGTTTTACATTAAAAATAAATTTTTTTTCAAAAAAAAGTATTTCTTTTCAAACCTCGGGGGGGGAGGGTGATTAAGCCCTTTACCCCCCCCCTTATATCCGCTCTTGCTCGGGTGTGAAGACAGCCATCTACCGCTGTGTTAGAGCGATTCGGCACTAGCGAACTAGGTGATATTTCTCTACTAATTGACACACAATCACCTCTTTAGGTTCTCTGTATAAATGTATATGAATTTTCAAAATTGTAAAGTCCTTTTAAAGGCCCTCAGGTTGGGAAATAATAATGTCTTTATCGGTATCTGAGGCCATTAGAACCAGCCCCTATTTATTCCAACTAAATGGTAGCCAGATCACATGAAATAGCACCAGAAATATAAAATTTTATTAAACGAGATTTAGGAAAGGAAAATATAAAAATCTGGTGTGACTGGCGCACAGCACACAACTTTCTCTTACCTTCGGTAATCGAATGTTGTGTACTGTGCATGTCACACCAGATTTTTTGTGTCGACATGTGTTTAGTTTCCACAGTACGGTACATTCGATTTTCAAGATGTCAAATTTATAAGTATGGCAAAATATTTATATTTTGTTACCATGGCAACCGTTTCTCCTATCTTTTCTATGGAGTACAAGAGTAAAGTGGTCTTCAGAAGATTGCAATCACAAAATGTGAGAATATAGGCCTATTTAAAGAGAATTTAAAAAATAATTGATTTTTGAATTTTTTAAAAAATCGTTGGAGCAAATTTTGAGAAAATCGAAAATAACTGAAAAAGTGCATCAGTAAAGTACTAGTACTCTTTGGTCGATTTTGGTCAAAAGCTTCGTGTCACGTCCCATGGGGGTGCCTAACTTAAATATAAAATTTCAACCTCCTAACTCTTTTCGTTCTTGAGATATTTTGTTCACACACACACACAGACACACACACACACGACGACCATGTCGCGAAAACCACTTTTAGGATTCAGGGGACCTCAAAACGTGAAGATCCATCAAAATCTCGACATCGAATTTTGACATGAATCCAATACTTTCTCTCTCTATATATATTAACATATATATAGAGGTAAGAGAAAGTAAAAAAGCAGAATTGACATAAGGTTACTACGGCGGGCCAAAGCAAGCCAAATGCTTGGACGACGATCTTAACGCCATCTTTAAGTTTGCAAAAACATGCCACGTGCTTTTGGCTCTTACACTCCCTTAACTAACAATTAATTATAATTGATAAATCAATTTCAAAAAGAGACTTTTATGTTGAAAATAAAATATACATAAATAATAGAAAGCTGCCTTTAAATGATGATAGATATTCCAAGGACAATAAAAAAAGAAAGAGGGGAGAGAGAGAGAGAGAAGTAAAAAAAAAAAACACTTATTGCATTTTTGACATTTACTCCGCCATCATTCACCGAGCAAATGAGGAAACGTCATCGCCAATGGTGATCACTTACTTGCTGATCACCCAAATGGGGATTTAATTGAATTCCTCTCTCTCCTTCTTTCGAGAAAATTATTTTCTTTTTATTAAGTGCTTATTTCTTCCTTTCGCCTTCCAAGGCTACATTTTCTCTCTGGTCACCCATCCAAGAGTCTGTACTTTATTTTTAAGCACTTATTATTGATAATAGGAAAGTTAGGAAGATAAAATAAATTTTTTTTCTTATTTTTAAGGAACTATTATAATAACAAAAACGATCGATGCGCATTAACAGTTTCAGCAAAAATGATTAAATTCATTAGTGAGAGACAAAATTATATCAACACAAAATCTGGTGTGACTGGTCGCACAGCAAACAACCTTCGGCAATCGAAAGTTGTGTTCTGTGCTTGTCACACCAGATTTTTTGTGTCGACATATATTTAGTTTCCGCCGATATATTAGAATCCAAGATGTAAAATTTATAAGTATGGGAAAATATTTATATTTCGTTACCATGGCAACCATTTCTCATTCATTTGCTTCACAAATTCATTTGTTTATATTTACATGTTTTTTAATGACACCTGTATGATTTTGTTTTGATTTTTCTTTCCAAAATTAACGAAAAATGTCGTTTTCTTCTGTGATTATTTCAAAAACAATTCAGTTTTCGGAAAAATGTCAAAGAATAAAAACTTTTAAAATTGAATATTTTATCATAATATAACAAAAAAATTGAAAATTTCGAAATTTCTGAAAAAACTTATTTAGGTAAAGTACTACTTCCAAGTGACGTATTTACTCCAAAAGTTGATAGAAATCTAAAATTTTAGTGTAAGGAGCATATACCAAATTTCATCGATCTAGCTGCTTTGGTTTTTAAGCAATCGTGTTCACACACACACACACACAGACATAATGCCCAAAATGGTATTTTTGAACTCAGGGAGGTCTAAAACGTGGAGAAACATCAAAATCTCGAAGTCGAATTTTTTTACGATTGCAATACTTTCTCTTTATATTCTATACGAGAAAGTAAAAAAAGTAGAAATTTTATTCATCTTTAATTAATAAACAAAGCAAAAAAAAAATCATTAGTCCATTAATTAATCGTCATGATCGTTGCTTGATGATGATTGATCTCTTTTTAATACTAATTAAACTATTCAATTTCTAAAACTATCAGAGAGAGAGAGAGAGAGAGACTAATTGTTCAAAAATTGGCCATTTAGTCGGCAGCCATAAAGTCGCTCGTAATTAATCTCTCATTAACTGAATATTATAGAGAGAGTAAGAGAATATATTTTATGATGCAGTGAATGCATTTTGAGGTGCTAATTAATTCATTGCATCTCCTCTCTCTTTCATTGTTGCTTATTTTATTACTTTCTCTTACATATATGTGTTAATATATAGAGAGAAAGTATTGGATTCATGTCAAAAATTCGATGTCGAGATTTTGATGGATCTACACGTTTTGAGGTCCTCTGAGTCCAAAAGAGTTTTTAGCGACATGGTCTGTCTATCTGTCTGTGAACAAAAATATTTCAAGATCGAAAGAGCTAGGAGGTTGAAATTTTATATTTAATTTAGGTACCCTCGTGAGAGTGTGGTACACGAGGCCTTTAAAACAAAATCGGCCCAAGAGTACTAGGACTTAACTGATGTAATTTTTTAGTTTATTTTATTTTTTTTTTTTTCAAAAGTTCGCTTAATAGGATTTCTGCTTTAAAAATGTCAAAAATCTTTTATACTCTTAGAATGATCGGTAAAGGTATAGCTTAATCAATGATTATCTGAAAATGGATTGAAGCACAATTTAAGCTTGTAGATACTTAGCATAGGATAGCTTGTAGAGGTAGCCAATGGCTTAAATAAAATTACGGACTGTCAAAGGTTACTAACTTGCGAGTTTTGGTATACGAGGTGAACATGCTAGCCCTACCCAAGCCCCGAGGGGACTCTCTAATCCTTTTGGATTTTAATATAATTTTAAATAAAATATCTCGACACAAATATAATCTGCGAGATCATAAGCACAGTACAAAACTTTAGATACCGAAGGTAAGAGAATGAAGTGCGCTGTTCGACCAGTTACACCAGATACTTTCCGTATATTGTAAAGTAAATTGAACCGAGGAGGTCCTGGCATCGGATGAAAGTAAAGTAGTCGCCCAGATCATTGCAGTTAAGAAAAAACTAGTTTGGCATGTGACCCCGGTGGGTAACCCCGAGAAACAGCGTGTTGAATTGCCCACGACTGGCTATCGTTGGTTATACTAATTAATTTCAAGAAGTTTGTAATTGTATAACCCTAAATGGCCCCAGTAGCCGATATGGCAAATAAATCAAAAGTTACTTGTCAGGATACAATTAAAAATAAATACACTAATATGTGTGAACGCCAAAATAAGAAAAAAATTTAAACAAAAAAAATGTAAATGAGACTACAATCAAAAATGTTAGAAATCGTAGCTGATTCGAAAGCGCAATTTGCAATCAATAATTAAAATTAGACGATTAGATGGCAAGAACAAGAAGAAAAAGTAAAAAAAAAAAGCGAGAGTGATGAGTATTGCATTTACCCACAATATGGCTCTTAATTATAACGCATGTCATTATGACTCTAATGATTTTAATTATAGAATTATATAAATAGCCATTTGAATCAATGATTCGATCCATTAGGAGTGATCAAAGTGTTTGTCTCCAGAACAGAAACACAGGCCGGAGGAGGAGAAATGACGTCACCACCAACAAGTATTTATATTTATAAATATATATATATATATATAATGTATATTTAAGAAAAGGACGTTGATTTCGTTAAAAAGTAGGTTAAGAAAAAAAAAAGATTTAATTTTCATAACTATTTTTTCAGCCTTAATAAGCGTGGAAATTTTAATTGGGATTTCTCGGGTAAAACGAATTTATAGGTTATTTGAAACTAATAAGAATTTCCGGTTATGGTGCGCGTCTCGGGGTGCTAATTTTTTACAGGACTTTCCAGCGGCCACAATTTTGAAGATATCAAGACCTCAAATTTTTTTTTTTTTTTTAATTAAAAAGCTATTTAAAATATCTACAACTTATAGAAGCCCTTTTTTTGAAGTTTTCCGAAAAAATAATTTTTTTTTTAGATTAATCGCATTAAATAAAAAGATATTTTTTAAATCCGCTCTATATCTTATAGATCATTAAATTAGTAATCATTGTGTTAAAAAATAATTCAAATTTTCTACCCTTAATTAATTAGCTGGAAACTTCAAATGATATTAATGTGTCTGTCTGTCCGTCTGTCACGCTCTGTTTGACCAACTTCCGGTGGAATTTTGAAACGATTTTTTGCAGTCTTATAGAGGACGTTATGGAGAATCCCGGAAAACCCTCAGGTCCAGAAATTCCTATAACTTTTTTGAGTTAGCTCAATTCGATTTCTCCCTTAAGGAAATGTATAGAGAAATATTTATTGCATTTATACTATTCTATGAATGTAATAAACAAATCTTTAAGCAGGCACTGGATTGGAATACGTAGTAATAATTTTTCTTTTTCCCACGGGACTTGGAGTAGTTGGTAGCGTGCGCATACCTTCTATACCGAACGTCGCGGGTTCGGACCCCAGGCAGTCCGATGATTTTATTTAAGCCATTTGGATACCAAATGGCTTAAATAAGAATGCCTGGACCCCAAATATGTATATTTATTCAATAACGGATATCGTTTAAAGTCTTATATCGCCTGAGTTGCCGAAAAGACTGTGTGAATGTTATGTGTGTGTGAGTGTAAATGGGAAAAAGTGTGTTAAAATTTTTTTTTTTTTTCATAATTAAAAAAAGGCGAGGGACCGCCGCAGGCGGGACCGAGCCAGTTGGAGGGGGATCCAAGCGGGCGAAGCCCCTTGGCTAGGCGGGGCTAATAATATATAAACTACTAAATATCTTGTATTGAAACAATTGTCTTGAGAACGGTCATAATTCGCGACCGAAACGTCGACAATTAACTAATTAAATAAAAGTTTTTTATTTAATCTCCTGGCTGCTATCTCTCTTGAATTCATTTTAAATTCTACAGCCACATCGTTGTTTGATTAAGGAATGGAGAGGTCTCGTTTTTAGCAGATGTATAGCGGGGGAAATCAAAATTCATGTCATTTAATATCCTAAATATGGACAGAACTATTCTATAATAAAAAAAGGACATATCTCATTTACTTTCCCGAGGCAAAGTTAGTAAATTGACAAATGAAAATAGAGGATGCCCTATTTGTGTGACGTCACAGACAAGGATTTCTCTGGTTGTTCAGCATTCAGGCTGCACAGAGAGAAAGAACAATGGTCATCTTAAAACAGAGAGAGAGGAAGTTCGCGGAAGTCAAAGGAAAAGAGGTACGGCTTGACTATACATACGTACGTACATGCATACCGACCGACCGGTAGATCCCGACCGACCGACCGACCGACCGACCTTCCGGCTCATTAGAGCATGCGACTCACGGCACGGCCGCCTCTTGATCTCCCACGGGGCAGCCACTTCTGCGACACTTGCTGCCCCCAATTTATCTAATTATTTCACTTTAACTGTCAATTCTCTACTATTATTATATTTATTACTTTTTTCTTTATATTTAATGACATCTTTCTTTTCTCATGTGACATAGTTTTTTTTTTTTTTTCTATCTTTGATTCTGATTCATTTAATTATTTTCTCTATATTATTATTAACTAGACGATCCGCCTGCCTTCGGCGGTAGTATATATATAAGAAAACACTACACTTTTTCCCATTCACACAGTCTTCTCGGCAACTCAGGCCATATAACTTTATCGATGCTTGTATTTAGTCATATATATGTATTTAGGGTCCAGACATTCTTATTTAAGCCATTTGATATCCAAATGGCTTAAATAAAATCATCGGATTGCCTGGGGTCCGAACCCGCGACCCTTGTTATAGAAGGCAGGCGCGCCACCAACTACCCCAAATCCGAGGGCTCGGTGGTAGTAGTATTACTATATTCCAATTCAGTGCCTGCTTGAGAATTTGTTTACATTCATAGAATACATAAATGCAAAGAATACATAAATATTTCTCTATATGGGAGAAATTGTAAATTTAGGAATTAATAACTCAAAAAGTTATAGAAATTTTGGGATGAAAATAATTTTCCTGTAACCCCTAGAAGGTCCTCTTTAAGCATGAAAGATTTCGTTACAAAATCCCACGGGAAGTCAACGTTTTGATTAGATTTGCGTCCATCCTCAGGGCTGAAGTGTGTCAATAAAACTCCTCAAAAAGTCGAATGGCGCAATTGTATAAAATATTTATTGCCATTGAATAAGGACCAAAGGCTAGATTGACACGATTTCTCCACGAAACAAATTTATATAAAATGACACACTGGGGATGCACTGGGGATGGTTGCAAATCTGAACTAATCGTCGGTTTGAAACCAAATTTGGTTTGGATACCAAATGGCTTAAATAAAATCGGACTACCTGG